>JAWQEG010001824.1:0-15000 GCA_033782935.1 Petrolisthes cinctipes
CTACGAGGGGAGGTGAGGGGAAGGGGAGGGGGAAACAAAACGAGGGAGGGAGGGAAGGTGGGAGGGAAAGGGAGAAAGGAAGTGGAGGAAAATAGAAAAATGTTAAAGGACGAAGAAAAAAAAAAGACGAGGCGTTCAAAAAGAAAGAGAAGAATAAGAGGAAGGAAGAAAAAAGGTGAGAAGGATGGAGCAGCGAAGAAAGGATGAGAGAGATGAAGAAAAAGAGAGAAAATAAGAGAGAAAATGAGAAGAAAAGAGAGAGAGAGAGAGAGAGTAAAATAACGTGAACAAATCAGATAAGTGGAATGGAGAGAGTGGGAGGCAGACGAGGGAAATGGAGGAAGGGAGAGAAAGGGGGAGGGAGGGAGGGAGGGAGAGAAAATGAGAGGGGATGTTCAGGTTCAGTAGTAAACATCTCACCTCTTACCTTCCCCCTCTCCTCCTCCCTACCTCCTCCTCTCCCTTCCCTCCTTGCTTTCTCTCCCGTTCTCTTACCTTCCCCCTCTCCTCCTCCTCTCTCCCTTCCCTCTTTGCTTTCTCTCACTTCCCTCCTTGCTTTCCTCTCTTCTCTTACCTTCCTCCTCTCCCTTCCTTCATTGCATTTCTCTCCCGTTCTCTTACTTTCCCCCTCTCCTCCTCCTCCTCTCCCTTCCCTCCCTGCTTTCTCTCCTGTTCTCTTACCTTCCCTCTCTCTCCTCCTATCCCTTCCCTCCTTGCTTTCTCTCTCTTCTCTTACCTTTCCCCTCTCCTCCCCCTCTCCCTTCCCTCCTCCTCTCCCTTCCTCCTTGCTTTCTCTCCTCCTCCTTCTCCTCTCCCTTCCCTCCTTGCTTTCTCTCACGTTCTCTTACTTTCCCCCTCTCCTCCTCCTTCTCTCACTGCCCTCCTTGCCTTTTCTCCCGTTCTCCTTTTTCATAGTGAACACCATTACCTCAGCTACTTATAATACTTCCACCATCACCATCACCTCACCCCCAAGTTGACGATTTCCCAACCCAAGTCTACGATTCTCAGTTAGAAGATTTCCCATGTTGATATTACCCATTTAAATTAAAGGGGTGTTAACACAGTGTTGATAAATAGGGGACAACTCATTCTTCCAATTTATTCCAACCAACAGAACGCCATTATTTTTGGTTAATATGGTCCTGTTTCCTGCATACTTTGGAGGAATCAAGTCGCTCTATTGTACCAAAAGTGTGTTACCCCTTCCTCCACCCCTTTAACCAAGATACAGTATGTATTATCAAAAAGGTAAATAAATATTGGGTAAGGGTCACTCAGTACAATACATTAAGGGGGTGCGGGAATAGAGGGACAGGCTAGAGGGGGGTTAGGGGGTGCGGGAGTAGGGGACAGGCTTGGGGGGGGGGGGGGTTTGGGGGGTGCGGGAGTAGGGGGACAGGCTTGGGGGGTTAGGGGGGTGCGGGAATAGGGGACAGGCTTTCTACCCACCCAAGCCTGTCCCCCTATTCCCGCACCCCCCAAATCCCCCCCAAGCCTGTCCCCTACTCCCCCACCCCCTTAAAAGTGTATAATTATTATGTATTGTAGAATTTTCACCCGATAGAATTGTGTCAGTGGCGTATTCATTTATGTAAATTTATTATTCTATTATGTCGTAGTATTTGCAAGCGAATATTTAAAGCTGATTTTAGTATAATACCATAAATAGATAAAATATAATAATAATAGTAATTGTGTCCCTGGGGCATCCGTCCAGAAAGCTCTCCCACCTTTAATCCCCCACTGACTCTGGCTAAACTTCAGAGGTTAATTAAGGTCCCTGTGATCATGTATGAGGACTGGAGGCTTTTGTTTTCTCCTGACCATGCCACGAAACACGGAGGCTCCTTCCATATATAGGTGGTGTTTCGTGGCAATATTTGAAGGACTTACTAACCTCCAATTTTTTTTACTACATCACGTGGGTCCTTAAGGGGGTGCGGGAGTAGGGGACATGCTTGGAGGGGGGGGGGGGTGCTGGAATAGGGGGACAGGCTTGGGGGGGGGTAGAAAGCCTGTCCCCTATTCCCGCACCCCCTAAACCCCCCCAAGCCCGTCCCCCTATTCCCGCAACCCCTTAATTAAGGAGTCTGTGAAGGGGTGGGTCTACAATCTGGAAACAACAAACTCATCTAAACAAAAGAAAAACTTATACTGAGGGTGTCTATCTTGGCCATATAGTTTGGAAGAGTTACTATATAATATTATAGCCTACCATTAGCCTTCTACAGCCCCATAGGTCCCTTAAGGGGGTAAATTAAGGGGGTAAGTATAGGGTAGTTGAGTGGTGGTAAAACTGCAGCAAATGTTTCGTTTATACAATTCCAAACAACAGGCCACCATTATTTTGGTCTTGTTTCCTGGCAATGTTTAGAGGAATCAAGGTGATCTGATGTACAAAAAGTATACTACTGTATCCTCTTAATTAACATCATTGTCTAACTAACTAACCAATATGGGCGTCGTTCTTCACTCTCCCGGACGCTCAAGTTTGCATAATAATAACATATAACGCAATTTCCAACCCACCCCCTCAAAAAAGAAAATAATAATAAATAATTAAAATATAATAATAATGATGATAATAGTAATAATGATAATAATAATAATAATAATGTAATAATAATAATAATAATAATAATAATAATAATAATAATGATAATAATGTTAATAGTATTAATATTAATAATAATAATAATAATAATAATAAAATATAATTATTAACAAGAAAGTTATTATATGCACTAAAATTTTGTACTACTATTATTACCTCTCCCATCCCTCTCTCACCCGGCCACTTTCTCTCCCACTTTCCCCACTCCCCCTTTTCTCTCCTCTCTCCCAGATTTACCCCTACTTTCTCCCTCTCTCTTCTATCCCCTCTCTCTCCCTCTTTCCCTCCTCTCTCCCAGTTCTACCCCTCTTCATCCCCTCTCCCACTTCTACCCCTCCTCACTCCCCCTTTCCCCCCTCTCTCCAACTTCTACCTTTCAACACCCCCCCCCCACCCCACACACACACCCCAATGACCAGAGAGATAGAGATATAAAAGTGAGAAAATTAATGGCCTTGTGTGACCTGACGCTTCCCATGTCGCTTGTCTGTCCTCACCTCTATTCCCTCGATTCCCTCTCAATAATCAACAACAACATTGGCTCATAAACACACACACAGACGTCCTTTATTTTTTATTTTTTATTATTTTTTTTTTTTTCGGTTGTACTGGCATCTGTCACACCAATTTTTTTTCTCCTGCATCTGTTGTTATTGTTGTTGTTGTTGTTGTTGTTATTTTTGTTGTTGTCTGTAATATATTTTTTTCTTCTTCTTCAGCTACACGTGCCATCCATTATTTTGCTTTTTAATATTTTTTATGTTTTGTTATTTTTCCTATTATCATCATTTTTTTTTTTTTTAGTCCCCCTGGTGTTTGTAAAGTAAAACCAACCGCTTGTAGAGAAGGATTATTTCGTAGCATAGTCAGGAGGGAATAGAAGCCTTCAGTTCTCGTACACAATCAATCACAGGGGCCTGAAGGGAGTCAGACATTTGTTATGGGTGAACACTAAAGGGCTTCTGGTTCCTCCAAACTTCGTCGTGCCAGGAAAGATAATACTTCAATAAATGAGAAGGGACGAGAAGGAGAGAAGGCAGAAATAGGTATCAAAAATGGAGGAAGAGGGGGAGGAGAAACAGGAGGAGAATGAGTAAGAAAACCCCATAAAGTAGGCTGGAGAAAGAGGAGGAGGAGAAGGACAAGATAATTAAGTTGAATCAGATGGACGAAAGGAAGGAGAGGCAGAAAATCGAACAAGAGTCTAGAGAACGAAAAAATCACGTGATAGCAAAAAATCATCAGACAAGCCTCTTGATTCTTCTGGGAACTGTTTGTCGCGGGATTATTATGTTGTATACAGGTAAATCCCAACACACCATGATTTCTTTTTATTTCTTTATTTTTTTATGTATGTATATTATTTTGTGGTATGGTGGAGAAGTTGCTCAGCGGGCATATATAATTATAATTGTCAAGGGTATTATACTGTATAGCTGTTGCGATTGGTTGTACCCCACCACCAACTAACATGAGCCAATCACATATAATTATACACTCTATATGTATCAGTTGTGGACATATGTGTGTATATAATTATAGTACCGTCAGTTATACTTTCGTCAGTATATTTTCGTTGGTCACTACTGAGAGAGAGAGAGGCAGAAGTCCTGTCGCCTCACCTGCTTCACCGAGACACGCAATGTTCATGGACTCGAGAAATACGCACGTTTTCTACACCAAATAATCTCGAGTCTATGAACATCGCGTGCCTCGGTGAGACAAGTGAGGCGACAGTACAATACACTATACAGCAGCAGGATCTGAGGGGGTAAATATGTCGTCGTCGTTGTCGATCAACTTTATTTGTTTTCCCGCATCCTTTTGGTCGATGTTTGTCATTTCAGCAGCACACATGTATTTTAATATAATTTTCTAGGCTTAATAACATTACAGATGAATCATCAGCGGTCATTTTTGTTCTCGAGATCGGCAACACAAGAAGAGCAGGATCGTGTCGCCGAAAATTGCCGAAATCTCGACAATTCCAGCCGAGATTCGACCGAGTTGATGTTGCCGGTGATTTTATTGCCGAAAAGATTGCTCATGTGACCACGCCTTTAGTGATACAAAAACTTGAATATCAAAAGACAATCAAAACCACTGATATTATACTACTTATTCAGCGGTGTCCTTGGATCACAGACAGAATCACACACACAGCAACAAAAACACCCAAATAGTGAAACAGCCTTTATAAACAATGATACATAGCGGTGAGACAAATTCTATCGTGTGTCATCGTAGTTGAGCTGTTTACTTTCTTTTTCATTGGGTATTCTTGGGACCACAGTATCGTTAGCTCGGCCCAGTTGTCGATCGTGTTCATGGCGTCGTTGGAAGGTGTTGTACAGCTATATCGGTCTCAGGGTGGTATTATTAAACTTTCTCTTCGACGATAGCCCTCTTCGTTGCTCAGTTCCCATTATTTTGCAATGCAAATGTAGCAACGAAAAGTAATTTCGTCAAACAGAAAGTTTAATAATACCACCCTCTGTGTCTTGATGGTCGAATTGATGAGTCTTGTTTGGCTATTTATGATGAGTTCTTCGGTGGTGGGTAATGATAGTTTATTGAGATGTGGGGTCACATTTCCGTTTCTTCGCGAGCAACCTTGCACGAAAATATATACAGCCGATGTTGGGAATATCCAGAGAGGTAACTTGCAAACCTTTCTCTGTGTGTGTGTGTGTGTGTGTGTGTGTGTTAATTAAGGAGGAAGTATCATGTTCGGGTACGGATGAAACCTGTGTCCTTGGTAGGTGGGTAGGGTGAGAGGGAGGTAGGTAGGTAGTTAGACAGGTAGGGAGAGAGGGACGTAGGTAGGTGGGTAGGTAGTTAGACAAGTTGAGAGAGGGTAGGCAGTTAGACAGGTAGGAAGGGAGGGAAGTAAGTAGGTGGGTAAGTAGTTAGACAAGTAGAGGTATCAGGTAGTAGGTAGTTATGTAACAAAACACGTATACACACACGTGTGTGTGTGTGTGTGTTGACGGTGTGAGGCAGTGAGAGAAGTGAAACCAGAGGGGAAAGGTGCGTGTGTAAATGGGATACAGATTTTACAACATCGTACTGCTCAGACATACACACACACTCCTTTCCATTCAGATTCTATACCGTTACTTAGACAAACGTGAAGAAGGAAAAATGAAAACAAATTGAGGGGCCGATCAGAAACTGTGACATAATGCAGTAATTCGCTATAAACAACATATAAACAGTAGGAATATCTAATGGAGAGTGCTATTGGGAAATTAGTGAAAAAAAGACTGAACCAAGAAAAATTTAAAGGTACAAAAATACAAATGATAATGAAAGGTAACGTTGATCAAAATGGAGTGATTCGTCATGGGAAGATACAGGTGAGTTATATTCATTGAAAGTGATTTATGGAGTGAAAATGAAAGGGAGTGAGTGAATGTGAGTGAAAGAGGGTTGGAGTGGAGTGAAAATGAGAGGAAAGTCAAGGAGGCAAAGAGGAGGTGAGGCGGGAGTGACGGGAAATGATTGGAAAGTGATATTGGAGGGGAGGCAGAACGAGAGAGATGGGGAATGAAAAGTGAATGTTGGTTTATGTCATGGCTTCAGTTTGATAATACTGTTGTCTGTTTAGTTTAATTAATGTACTGGAGAAATTATAAGGCAACCACCACTCTAAAAGATCATTAAGTATCTAATGTTTATTGCCACAATCGAACACTATAATTTCAACGTACTTATACACTGTTATGGACCATTCTATGAAAATACTATTCTTCTTTGGAAGTCGTGACGTGTGTGTGTGTGTGTGAGAAGCAGTTGACCTGGGCCACGGTAAAGGGCTTGATGAAGCCTATGTCCAGTGAAAAAAAAAAAGTTAGGTAGGTGTAAATGGAATAGATTCGTGGGTAGATAGAAAGTGTTGGTATGTAGGTAAGTGCTATAGGTGATTAGTTGGGGAGATATGGAGGTAGGTAGGAAATGAAGGTGGGTGGGTAGGTAGGTAGGTAGGGAGGGAGGTGGAAAGGGACGTAGGTAATTTATGGGAGTAGATAAGCTTGTACAGTACATACATACATCAAGGAGATTTCATATTACACACTACAATTGGTACTTAATATGATTCATGAGTGAATGGTACAGAACATAGTTACTTCTTTTTCTTCCAACTGTATCCCTCATACCTCATTACCCTACCACTCCTTTCCCTACCCACTCACCTACCTCTCTCCACACTCCACCATTACTCATTACCCCACCACTCACATCACACACACTCACTTTCCACACCAACACATTACCCCACCACTCACCTAAACAACCTCCCCTCCTCCCATTGCACTCACTCTCCACCGCAACCCATAACTCCACACCACTCACTCAATTAACTCTCCATCACTCATTATTTTCCTTCTCTCTAACTCGACCCCCACCCCACCCTCCAGACCACTACACAAACACACACATCCAAGATATTACCGGTTCTTGAGAAGTAATAACTCCTCCTCTACTTGGGAATGAGAAATAACCAGTGTTGAGTGCAATAAGATGGAGCTGTGCAATCTCCCCTCCAGCCCTCAAGCCAGCCAGACCCCTCCATCCCAACCCCATCACACACACACACACACACACACACACACACACACACATAAAGAAAACGAGTACCACTTTCGGATTATTCAATTACTGTTATTGGATTCTGATATACAAATGTTGTTTTCTGTGGATACGGTATGTTTTCAGTCGCTGTGTTATTTATGGTCAAGTGTGTGAATAATATTTTGTGGTATGAATAATGGGGTTCGTAATTAAATCTTCTATTTATTTCCCCGAGTTTTTCACATTTTTTTATACAACTTTTAATTAATGTAAATCACGTTTCATCACATTTAATTGCTTCTGACCAAATACTAAAATTTTTCTCTCTTGCTTTGTCTTATTTATTAATTTTGTTGTGTCTCTCTTAATTGTCCATGTGTGTGTGTGTGTGTGTGTGTGTGTGTGTGTGTGTGTGTGTGTGTGAATGTGTGTGTGTTTGTGTGTGTGTGTGTGTGTGTGTGTTTCCAAGTATGTGTGTGTGTGTGTGTGTGTGTGTGTGTGTGTGTCCAGGTATGTGTGTGTGTGTGTGTGTGTGTGTGTGTGTGTGTGTGTGTGTGTGTGTGTGTGTGTGTGTGTCCAGGTATGTGTGTGTGTGTGTGTGTGTGTGTGTGTGTGTGTGTGTGTGTGTGTGTGTGTGTGTGACCTGAGCTTCGATGCGGGTATAATTATGCAGTCAGGAAAAAACAATTAGCTTCTAATAGGCTCACCTGTGTATTGTTAATGTTGTACACAAACCTATATGGGGAGAGAATGATTTAATGAACACACACCATACATACATACACTAAAAGCTTTTGTGTAGGCAAGCTGAGTGATTGATTGTGTATGTGTTTGTGTGTGTGTGTGTGTGTATGTGTGCCCAGGTATGTATGTGTGTGTGTGTGTGTGTGTGTGTGTGTGTGTGTGTGTGTGTGTGTGTGTGTGTGTGTGTGTGTGTGTGTGTGTGTCCAGGTATGTATGTATGTATGTGTGTGTGTGTGTGTGTGTGTCCAGGTATGTATGTGTGTGTGTGTGCCCAGGTACGTATGTATGTATGTGTGTGTGTGTGTGTGTGGTTAAGGGTTGTATTCTTATCCTCCTTTCACTCATGAGGTATTCCGTCTTATCTCACTTGTAATTATTGTAAACTTATGAGGGAAGAAGAGTCACTCATAAAGCTTTGCCTCACCACCACTTTATCGCCTATTCTGTGTTGATTTTATTTCACCTTAACCTATTAACTAAGCTTTCGGTTTTATTTGATACTTCATTATTATTATTATTTTACTACTGAGATAGGGAGTGCATAAAGAACAGAGATGTGTTTCACAATGTTATAAGAGAGAGAGAGAGAGAGAGAGAGAGAGAGTGTGTGTATGAGGTTAACCAGATGAGCCGTTCCGTCGAACTTTTACATCTCTGCTTGCATGCACGGCGTTCCACGTCACACACACACACACACACACACACACACACACACACATACACACATACACACTCACACACACACAAAAGGAAAATGTGTTGGGGTATCATAACAAATACAGTTCTCAAATCTATACCAAATTGTATGTATGTATGTATTCGATTTTACAACACAGTACTGCTCACAAATATATACACACACACACTCCTTTCCATTCAGATTCTATACCGTTACTCAGACAAACGTGAAGAAGGAAAAATTAAAACAAATTGAGGGGCCGATCAGAAACTGTGACATAATGCAGTAATTCGCTATAAACAACATATAAACAGTAGGAATATCTAATGGAGAGTGCTATTGGGAAATTAGTGAAAAAAAGACTGAACCAAGAAAAATTTAAAGGTACAAAAATACAAATGATAATGAAAGGTAACGTTGATCAAAATGGAGTGATTCGTCATGGGAAGATACAGGTGAGTTATATTCATTGAAAGTGATTTATGGAGTGAAAATGAAAGGGAGTGAGTGAATGTGAGTGAAAGAGGGTTGGAGTGGAGTGAAAATGAGAGGAAAGTCAAGGAGGCAAAGAGGAGGTGAGGCGGGAGTGACGGGAAATGATTGGAAAGTGATATTGGAGGGGAGGCAGAACGAGAGAGATGGGGAATGAAAAGTGAATGTTGGTTTATGTCATGGCTTCAGTTTGATAATACTGTTGTCTGTTTAGTTTAATTAATGTACTGGAGAAATTATAAGGCAACCACCACTCTAAAAGATCATTAAGTATCTAATGTTTATTGCCACAATCGAACACTATAATTTCAACGTACTTATACACTGTTATGGACCATTCTATGAAAACACTATTCTTCTTTGGCCCAATGAATGGGGGGCGGACTGACTGAGGTGATATGGGCAGTACTTTAAGGGTTTGGGCACCCCTTCGGACCTTGCCATTCCCTTTCAATTTTTCAACTGTCTTTCCTTTCCTTCAGTTTCCTTCGTGCTTGCCTTTCAATCTCAAACCAGTTTTAAACGAGTAGAAATAGATTCCGACCATGTCGGAAACATACTGACCGCTTCTTACGTAAAAATATTAAAGAAATAATTAATTGTACTTACATCTCCATGCTATTCCTAGTGGTTCCATGCATATTAAAATGTTTTTAATCTCGAGGCAAGAATTTGAGTGGAGGATTTTTTCCTTTTATCCTCCATGGAGGATAATAAAAGATTTTGTACTGTTTACTGATATTCTATTCCTACCTCTGAAATTATATAAAAATAAAAAATAAATCTTTCATATTCTATCTTTCTGCACTTGAAATTGTGTTGCCCTTTGATCTACAGGACTGTATTAGGGTCAAGATAGTCCAATGGTCAAGCTGTGGTCCATTTTTAACAAAAGGTTGCAGGGTGTTGAAGTCAGGGATTAGTTTTGAGGGAGATGTAGATGTTGCTTGTGTGGTGGTGATGGTGGGGGGGGGGGGGATTTATTAGTGAGCACAGTATACTTTTTCGAAACACACACACACACACACACACTCACTCTCTTACACTTGATTACACCATAAATCACCTCTTCACATTCAAATGTCGGAAATTACATTCCATCTCATTATATACCTAGACTACACACCTGTGGGTTACATGAGTGATTGAATGAAAGGCAGCACAGGTGTGTGTATTGTATGTATGTACGTGTATGAATATTGAATTGGTCTGTCTGTTTCGTGATATAGTTTGGAGGAATCAGTAGGCTTCCAAGTCACCCAGAGAAATAAGAGATGGTGCTTGTTCATCTGTAACACAATACTATATATAACTTTGTGACTTTAATCCATTTACGGAATTCCAAACTTCCAAATATAACTAACTAACTACTTCACGGGAGAAGTTGATAATTATAATCGTTCTCATGTCCCGCACAGCTGTTCACAATATTATTACCCTCTTCCACTACCGCTTTCTATACGCCATCATCTCGACACACACACACACACACACACACACCTCATTTCTGCGGGAAAAAAAAAAAAAAAAAATAGTAGCCCTCCGTTCCTCGCAAAACAGAAGAAACTCTTAAACATCTTCACTACACATCACAAATTAATTCCCTTAGATATCTTGACTATCGCTGCCCTGATTCCCTGCACCATAATAAATCTCCACAACATCTTCACTATACCCCCCCCCCCCCGCCACACACACTTATCTCTGCTACACACACCACACCTCTGTAGGCTACTATCGTTTTAAGGGGATAGGGATAGTGGGATAGTACAGGATTTTTATATCTGGAGCGACTGATTGCTCAAAACTATTCCAAGCAACAAGACACCATTTTTTTGTTCATCTGGTCCAATTTCCTAGCCTACTTTGGAGTAATCAAGGCACTCCAATGTATCAAAAGATCTATACTACCAGCTTATAATAACTATACTATAATTTTGCTCGATTATGGTCTGGTTCGATATGTGACAACACCGCCGTTCTTTTACATTAAGTTTAATACTTAATACTTAATAATAGATGCTTGGGAAGAGATTACAACGCGGACTGGGATTCGGTGTATATTTCCCGTTAAGCACAGTGAACCTGGAATCCTGTATCTTATGAAACCCTGGGGTTCTTTTCGGACATCGGCCAAAGAGAATGGAGGAGGCGTCATCAGGGCGTGACGGAGACCATCTTGGGAGTGTCTCCCCTTCGGCCAGTCCACAACAGTCCCAGTCCTCGACCAGTGTTGAGGAGGGAGAATGGTTGGACTCTCCTGGGAGGAAAAGGAAGCATGAGGGTCCAAACCACAGCGACACGGTAGAAGATGAACAAAGTACCGACAGTGAGAGTTGGAAAAGGATTCACCTGAGTCCCAAGGCTGACCAAGGAAGGCAAGGCGTTAACAGGGGCAACAGCAAGAGGATTCGTCAAGACCCAAACTCCGGAGTGGACCATATCGTAGTGCAGGGGATATCTTGCAAGGAGGAGGAGGAGGAGGAGAGATAGGAGCCGCGAGTTCTTGAGGAAGGCGAGGCGTCAGGGAATCCATCCTTTTGTCAGTAGTCAGTTGAAGGTTTTAGCACCAAGCGGCAACTAGAGTCCTTGAAAGTGCCGTCTGATTCCGTTACCACTGGCGATAAACTACTGAATATGGTGGCCAGCACAGACACTAGTAACTCCTACCTAAGAAGAACTCTCTCACTAGAACAGTCCAAGAGTGTGACTTTAGATTGTACAAGTATATCAGCAGACACGGAAGAATCAATATCAGCCGAGACGAAACAACAAAGGAAGTTCAGAAGACGACTAAAGGAAGAAGCTAACGTCAAACTTAATTTATTTAGATATATACGACAACTAAGAAGGAAGATCTACGAGAGAGTATGCAGAAGAGTCTACAGATAGAAGAAAAGAGACTACCGACAGCAGCATTAGGTGAAGAGATACGAGGGTCAGAGCTGGGAGGATATGAGACCAGCTGACGAAAGACAACATGCTGACCCCTATGACATTCAGGCTGGACCAGTGTATGTCATCAGGCCTCACAAGGAACTGTATCACTTCTAGGCACAACTTCCAAGAGGATTTGACAAAATACTTCACGGACTTGGCAACGAAAAGCGACAGAGTAAAAAGAAGGAACTTGGCTACGCCGTACTACAGGACAGTTTAGCATATCAGAAGAGGTGCTGTGATAAGTTATATGACAATCTTGACCAATTTAAAACTCTACACGAAAGATTCTGGTCTAAACCCAACAAAGCTGGGGAAAAATACATCAAGGAATATATACGTTTGGTGCTTCGTCCCAGAGTAGCCATAAAGATGGAATAGTTCTTCAGGAGCCACACAGTCAATGAAATACCTTATGTGAAGCAATGCATCAAAGACACAGTGGCATTGTAGAACACCGTTGAAAACAAGCATAAAGTGTTGGAAATAGGGTCCAAAATTTCCATGCTGGATTTTATTGTCACTATAAGGAATATTCAAGAGGGAAAAATTCCACAGATTAATAAAGATGAAAAAGATACTAGCGAAGACGTGTTCCAGATAGATGAGAGCATGTCTGAACTACTGGAGATGATCAAGAATAGGCAGGGAGACTACATCCAACGCCCCAACAGTGACATCATCAGTGTCGGCATGTTGCGGGATTACGTGGACGCCTTGTGTGACGAAGAGAAGCTGGAGTTCTTGAATGAGTTGAGGTCAGACGTGAAGAACCAGTATCACTTCTTGTTAGGACGGGAGGAGTCCGTGGAAACAGACGACGACGAGGATTCAGAGAATGTAGGAAGAGGCAACGATAGCAACGAGGAGGATGATGCAAGGAGAGAGAGAAGTGAACCACTAAAGGAGGATGACGATGAAGACGACGATGATATAAAGGAGGAGGATGAAACTGATGATAAAGAACGGGAGGAGAACCGCGTGGAACCTCATTCAAACTTGCATAAAGAAATGAAACAACTTAAGAAAGGAGCAGAGGAGGAGAAGAAGAAAGACGAAGAAAAGAAGATGGATGTTGGTGATAATGATAGTGGCGGCAAGACTGACGACGAATCGAACTGGTACACAGTGTCGACCGAAATGTCAATGAACGATGACAGTGACTTTGATAAACTTGATCAGGATACTTCGACTTCAGAGGAGGGAGAAAATGACAAAATGTAGGAGAGGGACGAGGCAAAGGGGAAGAGTAATGATGAGAAAAAGAAGGGGGAGAAGAAAGGTAAGAGCAAGGATGATGAAGGTGAAAAAAGAGAGGAAGAGGTAAATGGAAACATGATGGGTGACCCTCTGTTAACAGCTGAGGAAACTAACCCTTTGATGAATATAGAGTGGATCGTTTAGAACAAGGAGAGGATTAACAGCAACAACACATGGAAATAGTTGATGGAGCCGGTGGTGAACGTGTTATCGCATAGAAACACTTTGCCAGGAAAGGATGAAGGATGGACCAGGCTTCCTCAATGCAAAGACTCCAGCAAGACCGTACTGGATGATATGATGATGCAGGGGGTCGAGGAAGAGGAGGAGGAGGATGATGATAACATCTACATGGAAACTTCTAAGGCGCTTTTAAAAACGTTTTACAAGGATGCCGGGCAGCCAAATCGTATAATTGAGAAAGGTAAATACAAGCCCCGCTCCAGCCGCGAAGTAAAATACAACAGGTGCTTGGATCGAGTAGTTGAGTACCTACTGACGAGGAATCCCAAATACCTGGGATACGTAAAGATAAACTTCTCAGAGGAGATGGAGAGGATAAAAAAGGACAAACAAGAGGGCTGGGAGGAGAGGCTGAAGCAATACCAGGAGCTGCACAACAGACTCCAGGCCATATAGAAGAAACAGAAAGAGAATGTGCAAACTGAGGGTCTGAACGGCGGTAAATGTGAAGAGGAAGAGGAAATGTTCGCTGATGATGAAGAGGAGGATGACGAAGAGGAGGACCTGGATGCCGATGAGGAGGGAGAAGAGAATATAAACAGGATGACGAATAAAAAGAAAGCATATCCCTTCCAGGTTAGGGGCGAGGGAGCCTTAGACCGTAATCACACTTCCACTTACGTTTCCAGTTTCGAAATATCTGGTCCCAGTATCACCTCGGACTCTGGCAGCGATACAGACTCGGAAGAAAAGAGAATAGAGCAAGTAAAGACGATCAGAAAGGCCATGTGGAGAAAGAGGAAAGTGGAAGAGAGGAAACAGAGAACCGAAATGAGGGAGGAGATGATAGCAGCCGAGAGGACAGAAAGGATGCTGATTGAACAGGAGCAGAAAGACAAAGAAGAAAGGAGGAAGGTGAAGGAGGAGAGAAAGAAAAGGAGGCCCAAGTGGTGGAGGGAAGACGAATCCGAAGCGAAAGTGGGAGCCAGCAAGTCCCCTGACCCCTGGGACAAGTGGTCTGTGATCAATCGAAGGAAGCAGGAGATGAGCAAGGCATTCGACAGTGATGAACTCCCCATGGACAGATACTGACCACTCTGGTTATATCAACACTTCACACACCTCACCTCTGCTCTCTACTTATCAATCAACGCGTGGATGAAATTCATGATGGTCAAATAATCTAGTCTTGTAGTGGTATGTATAACAGACTGAATAAACTAAGCGGGATAATTATATTCTAGTCATTTTACTCACATTCACACTTTAAACTGAAGGTGTTACTATCTCAATGTACCGTCTCACGATGAAATATGATAACTTTCGATGTCGTAGATTTGAATACAACTTAGGTCAAATACCAGATGATTCCAGATGTCGTGTTAATATTTTGATAAGCCAGTCCTACAGCACAACTATCGTATTAGCACTGTGTCGTCTGCAACATTACTCTTTCTAAGTACCGTATAGCCCTAACATAATAATTAGAAGTTTTGTATAGCCAGGACTC
>JAWQEG010001824.1:20000-118284 GCA_033782935.1 Petrolisthes cinctipes
CCCATGCAGTGAACACTTCATCACTCATATGATTTATCTGCCCCGGACTTAAAAGTAGCTTATATTACACACACACACACACACACACACACACACACACACACACACACACACACACACACACACACACACACACACACACACACACACACACACACACACACTCACACACACACACACACATGTATAGGGTGAGGTACACGTCTTTTCAACCCTCAGCTCCTCTGTGTTATATGGTTACTGTGGGTAGTGATGTGTTATCATACCTGGAGGTTTTGAAGGGAAACTAAATACTGAAAGGAAAAGTATTATACAGGAATTAAGGGGAGAATTACACCATACTGTATTTGCTAAGGAGTCCAACAGATTGTGACCTCCAAACTCTAGGTATACGAAAATATTTTATGAAGGTTTTGTTTAGTAGCATTGCCTCTCTAACATCTTATACATTTGGGACATTAGAGTGCCTTGATTCCTCCAAAATGTGTCAAATTAATATATATAATGGTATCCTGTTGCTTAGAATAGGTTGGAGGAATCAGTTGCTCCAAATTTACCAACAACAATAACAACATTGTACTATATACCCCTTTAAAAAGATCCTGTACTCTCAATACTGTCCAGTTTTAATTAAAGACCCCAATAAAATCTACGGCACAGTCAAGGCATATTTGGAACTTTGCCATCCTTCCGGTCTCAAAAGTTTTCCTCGTATCAAAACTTTTTCTCGAGAATTGCTTTTTAACGCAATTCTCTTAATGACTTTTTTGTCGGAAACTTTAGCCTCAGCTCTTCTCTTTTCTCGCATAACAAAAATATTTCAACATAATTCCACTTCTGTGCAGTATAAGATCTTTGAGGAAAATCTCGTCATCATACTTTTGGGGAGATTCTTTTGATGGTACAGTCGGCCTCAGGAGTTCGTATACACCACTGTGACATCAAGGGTTCGTAACAACTAGAACATTTTATACATTGATTTCCTGACACCAAACTTTTCTGGTATAATTTTGTTTGGGTAATACTTGAATCAATCAGAAGAACAATCCCTACTGTGTGTGCAGAATAAAAACACCTTTTAACCAATGCTCTGTGTACGAATTCCTGTGGCCGACTGTACATTGGAAGGTCACGAAATAAATCCTCTATTAGTAACATTAAGGTCGTCTGTTTTCTGACATGGTTTGGAGGAATCGGTAGCCCTTTAATCGTGTATGTATTTTTTTTTTTTTTTTTTTTTTTTTTTTTTTTTTTTTTTTGCCTCCCACTGACTCCTACGCCTGTACTTCTATATAGGAATGACAGTTTTTACTTCGTGTATGACGTATCATGATGTTTGCTAACCTTTCATCGGCACCAGAATTCCGTCACGTGAACCCATATTTTGACCGTGTTTAGGATTTAAAAGACCTTTAATACATTAGAGCTCCCTGATTCCTTCAATGTATGCCAAGAAACAGGACCTGATAGACAAAAATAATGGTGGCCTGTTGCTTTGAATTGTTTGGAGGAAATACTTGCTCCTGATTAACCCGTGTCATACTAGTGTTACATATAGTACAAAAGAGTTGCTGTTGTTGTTGTTGTTGTAGTTCCCCAGACTGTCTGTCCGAGCAGTCCCGAGTCTGGTTGACCGAAGCCGCACAGATGCTCGGGCCCCCAAAAGGGAGTCAGGGAGATAGTGAGATCTGTTTCTTCGAAGGCAACAGAAGAAGGGACAACTGGCTCACGGGCATGTACCCCCGAGCCAACATTCCCACCGTCTGTCGTCTTCCTTGTTGTGCCACTCAATCGGGCGATCTCGTCAGCTACCCAGAAGGAATGAGAAATAGTAAGAGAGCCAGAAAGAACAGACCAGGGTGTGTTAGAGGATGCCAAATTCCTCATTTCTGGATAGAACCAGCCCTCACCAGGCCTCCCTCGTTGTGCCACTCAATGGTACCCCTGAGCCAATGAACCCATCAACAGTTGCCTCCCCGTTGTGCCACCCAATCGGGCCATCTCACCAGCTACCTAGAAGGAATGAGAAATAGTAAGAAAGACAGATAGAACAAACCAGGGTGTAGTAGAGGATGCCAAATTTATCATTTCTGGATAGAACCAGCCGTCACCAGGAAGAAAGAATAGGAAGAGAAAGAGAAGCATACGCCAAGTCCCGTATGGAAGGGACTATGGCTTCAACTCTAAACCTCCTCTCAGGGATGCCGTTGGTCCACCAAAAAGGTGGACTCATCCGCATTTCCTCTGAACCAGGACAACCCAGTGCTCCAAACATTCCCAACTCATATGCCTCACCCAAAATGCAAGAAAGACGTTACACAAAGGTGAACCGGTGGTACAGGAATATTATGAGATATACCTACCACCGTGGTTTATACAAAAGAGTTATTTACTTTATGATTAACCCGTGTTTGAACCTCTTTAATGCGAACCAGTGCTACAATATAATATGCACCAGGGGTTTTGTACTATTATTATTATTATTATTATTATTATTATCATTATTATTATTATTATTATTATTATTATTATTATTATTATTATTATTGTGATAGTTGACTTTGTTAGGCCAGTGTGGACCCGTGCGATGTGAACCAGAGTATATATGTATTTAATGACGCCTGAGTGAAGAGATTAATTCTGACCCTTATGATGTTGTTGCTTTATTAATTACATGGTAGAGTAGTTGTATGTAGGTGTGCTCTCAAGGGTAAAGGGATTGTGTGTGTGTGTGAGAGAGAGAGAAAGAGAGAGAGAGAGAGAGAGAGAGAGAGAGAGAGAGAGAGAGAGAGAGAGAGAGAGAGAGAGAGAGAGAGAGAGAGAATACGTGTGTGTGTGCGTGTGTGTATGTGTATATATATTGAGTGCCATCAGAGTGCCATGAGGTCGGTATACTGTAGGAATCACTCTGACACTTTCCACATGACACACACTCAATATATAATAATAATAATAATAATAATAATAATACAAGCATCTACGTCTTTTATTTAATGCCAGTATGATTGTGTTGGTGAGTGGTTCAGATTTTATAATAAATTATAACCTGTCATTGTTATTAAAGTGAAACCCTTCCCTGGCCAGATGTGAAGTGAAATGAGGACAAGGAAAGTGACGTTAAGGAAAGAAAGGAGAGATTTGCATTGAAGTCAGAGGATAATGAATAAGGTGAGATGAAGTCAGGAGAGGAACAGGGAGGTGAGATGAGGTCAAAAGAGAAGACGTCAGTTTGGGTTATACAGGTGAGCTAATATGAGGTCAAAGGACGTAGCGTTAAGAGAAGAAAGGTAAGGTAAGATTAGGTCAGAGGAAGGAACACTAGATAAAAGTAAAAGACAGACTTTATCCACCTCGTGGTCTTCAAGGGAAACACGCTCCCTCTCTCTCTCTCTCTCTCATATATATATATATTTTTTTTTCTTTAAGGCAAACGAGGTTAAAGGAAATTGATATTTCTGCATTGGAAATTTTATTGTTGACTTTTTCTAATTGTCTAACAGTTTTTCTTTGTTCTTGGTTGAGTTGTTGTATTAGGCGTCTTATCATGAGTAGGTCTATTTCGGAGACCTACTCAAGATAAGACGCCTCTTCAGCAATACCACGTCATTTACCGACACACCTCCAACAATGTGGACTGTGGGCCACACTCTTACATCGGGATGACGAGGACTCGCTTGACGAGACGCCTTACACTACACCTTCAAAATGGCACCATAAAAAGTCACTACAAGACACCATTCCATCAAGCCTTCACCCGCCAAGACCTCAATAATAACACCATCATATTGGACAGAGAATCAGACCACAGACGACTGGCCTTCTTGGAAACCATATACATTCAAACACTACATCCGTCACTGAACATACAAACAGAACACTTCCAAACACTTCCCACCTATAAAAGAATAATCAACAACAGTATATCCCCCCCTACCATCCAAACTACTCAAACAACCAACAGAGCCAGTCAACAGTCCAACCCCCAGCATACCTACCTTCTAAGATCCTCCAGACAGCCAGCAATCCACCAGGATCAGCCAACCCGTGGCCCGACCAATCAGGAGCCAGCTAACCTGCCCTAGCCCCGCCCCCTTACCCAGCAGACAGCCATAAATAGAGGTAAATCTCAACACTGCTTCACTTACAACCCTTCTGAGGATGGAGAATGATCTCTCCGAAACGTCAAGGAACTTCGGCCAACTAATACAACAACTCAACCAAGAACAAAGAAAAACCGTTAGACAATTAGAAAAAGTCAACAATAAAATTTCCAATGCAGAAATATCAATTTCCTTTATTGTAAGTGCACGTCAATATATATATATATATATATATATATATATATATATATATATATATATATTAATCAGATACCTTCCAATTCACCAACAAATGAATTAATTTCCCCTTAATGTGATTCGTGTATATTTGTGACGTAATTAACTTATAACAGTGTACCTTTCCACTGTTATACTAAAGGGGATAATATATATATTAGTATATATTGACGTGCACTTACAATATGTTTACATATGTGTGTGTTATGCTTATCTCTATGAGTGTGTGTGTGTGAATGAATAGGGACGTGGTTGATAAGAACAATACTGGTAGTGTCATAATTATAACACTGTAGTGTCAGGCTGCCAACACTCCTGTTCAATCTCATTATACTTCTACTCTACACTCTGTCTGCCTACAGAATGGAAATATCACACACGAAGAAGGTAATGTTTTATGGACAAAATTATTATTAACATTGATTTTGTTTATTATTATTATTGATTTTAGTGGTAGTTATAGTAGTGGTATCAGTATTAGTACTGTAGTAAAGGCAGTAGTAATATTATTAGTGTATGTACTGCAGTTCTTTAATATTATTATACGAAGATGGAAGGTGTGTATATCACTGATGTGTCATAGTTATACAGTCCACCATTATTTTTATAAGATCTCAGCAATAGTCAGGAGGAGAACAATTGTGTCACGTGAAAGTATTGTCTACAGTTGTACAGGCTTCCGTCCAAACAATTCACCCTCACTTACTAATCTCCAAGCCCAGACAAAAAAAGATAATGTAGAGAGAGAGAGAGAGCGCGCAGAACAGATAGGTGAAGGATGAATCTCGAGATCCTTCATGTTTAACCTCATCATCTCATTTTATATAGTACATACAATTTCTAAGAGGTGAACGAAACAATATAAAATGACCCCGACGGAACCGTAAAGAATTCGACAAACAAAAAGATATTCGTGGGCAGCTGGAGTTTACATTCATTCAAAGCGGAGGCAACAATTCACTATAAACCTAGGCTATACCGATGTCTGTCCTCCCACCCGTCATTATCCATGCTGTGAAAAAAAAAAAAAAAAAAAAAAAAAAAATTATAGTACAGGTAATAAAAAAATAAATAATAATAATAATAAAGTGTATATACAACACTTATGTGGTTAGCGAGACCATGCAGGGCGTCACCGATAATTAGATTTTATGCTTGCTATTACCGGAGTACAAACCCCTTCGTTATAGTGTGCTGGTTGTTGTCATTAAATAATAGAGCAATAATTTAGACAGCGTTATTCGTGTGTATGTGTGTGTGTGAGAGAGAGAGAGATAGTGTGTGTGTTTGTTTGTGTTTGACAGAGGAATGTGGGAAGGGAGGGGAGGAGAGTGGGAAGGGAAGGAGAGGGAGCATCAAAGAGATAAAGTGGGAGGTGAGGTGAAGGGATAACAAACAAGAAGAGGGAAGGGGTGAAAAAGAATAGGATAAAGAAAAGAACTGGAATGACAAAGGAATGAGAACAAAGGGGGAGGGAAAGAAGTAGAAAAAGAGCCAAGGAGAGGGGAAGAGAAAAGAATGAAAAGAGAAAGGGAAGAAGTTGAAAGATAGCAAATGAAAGTGGGTGAAAGAGGAAAAAGATAATATTATAGAGTAAGCATATCACTTTGCAGGGAGGAGAACCAATACAGATAAGATAGATAACTTATAATTGGAAAAAGCCACGATAACAATTGGTAGAGAACAGATAAGAAAACCCACCATATAATAATAATAATAATAATAAAAAAAGAAAAAAAAATGATGATGATGATAATAATAATAAAAATAATAGTAATAATAATAACAATAATAATAGTAATAATAATAATAGTAATAATGATAATACCATACTATAATGACGTTGATATGACGACAACAGATCACGGTTACAAATGGAAGGGTGGACAATAATAAAATAAACAGGAAAATATATAATTTATGTCAAAACAAACAGAGGCAGACAGACAAACAGTATAACCCGAGGGTAGAAAAGTCAATAGTTAAAACAGGAGGGAGGACGGACGTGTGGAAACAGAGATGAAAGGGAAGGGATAACAGGTGAACGAATGAAAGACTTAACAGGCAGACCAACAGACAAACAGAGGTGGAAACAGACGGATATATATATACAGACGTAGACAGACAAAATGATACATACAGTTAGACACGCAAAGATATTTTCGACACAGACCGACAGAGAGTCAAATACAGACAAACACACACAAACAGACAGAAAAACAGCGATACAGGCCTAAAGAAAAACAAGAGATACAGACATAGATACAAATAGACAGACAGACAAGGATCCAGACCGACACAGACAGAATATCACACACACAGTACTGAGAAGCTAAGAGGAAGTGAGACGAGACAGAAGAATGAATACAAAGAGAGAGAGAGAGAGACTAAAGCACATTTCTGGATATGAAAATATTTGGACAGACTTTTTTTTACTCTTAATTAAATGACGACGTCCTTTCTTTTTCTCTCACCGATTCTAGATGAGTTTTCTATCAGAGGCAAGCAGTACCGATATTTGAGAATAAAAAATTGTTAAGAGAGCATTTCTGTTGCATTTACGGTAATATATAAATAAACCTAAAACTTTGATTCTATACTTCGACTAACTCAAGACGATCCAATTTGAAGGTATAATCGCAGTAAAACCCAATTCCTTCGCCTCCCCCCATCCCCCCCCCCAAAAAAAAAGTAAAGGGAGTTGTTGTTGTTGTTGTTGTGTGGATGAATTTGAGGGCCACTAAACCCACCAAACTACATCAAGCAGCAACCAACTACCCAAACTATAAGTGATTATTTTGTGATACAGTTTGGAGGAATTACGAGCCTCCAAATCCCACCCAAAAATATTTATAAACTAGTGTCATGCCTTCACTGCAAATGAGATGAAACAGTGAACGTGTGTGTGTGTGTGTGAAAGGTGAGCGAACCCTGGGGAGACTAACATGGAGTTGTATTGTTCGTTTCGACATCCATCAAAACTCTTTCGTAAAAATGCTTTGTTGATTGATTGTGCAGTATGCGAGTTGGACTGATGGATATATAGTGTATGGGGATAGATTTATTGATGGGTAGATGATGGTTAGAGAGAGAAAGAGAGAGAGAGAGAGAGATAAGTTGCCAGGTGATGGGAATTTAGACTCACTGCTTGTGTGTGTGTGTGTGTGTCTATCTGCCGCACACAATTAGTCAAAGAAGGTGATTGTTATACGTCTCATAAACATCTCTTTGTGTTGAAATCAGACACTTAAGATAGAACAGGATTTTATGGTGCAATGCAACATATAATCGAACTCAGGTTACACTAATACCTACTGACGAGGAAACCATAAACGTCAGAATTAATACTTATCTTTATGACTTTACAATTATCAGAGTTTATGGTTATGTACGAATTTATTACATCAGTGAGGGAGGGAGGGAGGGATGCACACCTGGACTTTATTGTGGGTGTTGATATAGTTCTAGGGTTGTGGATCGATGCCTTAGGAATCAATAAGAACAAACTAAGCTGCTTGTGTGTGTGTGTGTGAGAGAGAGAGAGAGAGAGAGAACAACGTGCCGTCCAAAAGGTGTACTGTATGTCAACGTGGGTGCATTTATTTTTCCTGTGTTGATAAAGGTGAGGATTAAAGACTAGAGTAGCTCTCATACATAACGTCCTACCCTGTAACATATGAACAAATGAGTAGGTGAGGTCCAATATCTTGTATAAATTCGTTCGAAATGCCTCTTCAGTAATCCCTCGTTTTCCACTATTGTTATTTGTGTGTACTGCAATGTTATCTATGAATCTGTACAGTACTGTAAACCATCATTATCCATAGGGCTTAGGGGTATGTAATATATAAAGAGAGTGTACTGTACATAGCTTCATTACATATGAAAACAATGGGAATGCTATACACTCATTACTTTTGAAGGAGCACCAGACGTAGTAAGAATATAAGAAAGAAATGAAAGATGTAGCGTGTCAGAAGGGAATATCATGTTTGTGTCAGCCCCAAAGTGTGTGTGTGTATGTGTGTATGTGTATGTGTGTCAGCGGGGTTAACAAGCCAGCAAGCCACGAACCTGCTGTAATTTGGGACCCCTTTGATGCCCCGGACACAGAGATGTATGTTTGCCCGCACTGCAGTTTTGGTGGTGGTGTGTGTGTGTGTGTGTGTTTGTGTTTATATATTTGTGTGTGTTTTTTTTTTTTTTTTTTTTGTACCAGTCAGCCAAGGGATTGTTTTAGTTCCAGTAATTCCAGTGGCAGCGAAAAACACGGCTCTCCAGTTCTCGACAATTTAACTTTTTTTATTTCCCTGAGTTCAAACACGGTCGGTGGTGATTCTTGCTTTGTTGCAGCACAATAGGTGTCCAAGTGGCCTTCTCTGACGTAGGGTAAAAAATGGGAAACATACTGATTTCCTTTCAGGTCGTTCTATAGCTGCTGTTATAGATGGTCACTGTTCTTCTGAGACTATCTATAGTAGTGTTCCTCAGAGTTCTGTCCTGTCACCTACTCTCTTTTCCCTTTTCATTAATGACATTCTTATCTGTACTTTATCCCCTATCCACTCCTATGCTGATGATTCCACCCTACAATACTCCACCCAGTTTGACAACCTCCCTTCCCAGCAGCTTCTCTCCACATCACGTGATAAAGCAGAGAAAACCTTGTGATTTTCAATGCCTCTAAAACACAGTTTCTTCATCTTTCAACTAGTACTACTTTTCCAAATGACTATCCCCTCTCCTTCAACGATACACAACTCGATCTTTCTTGTATTCTTGGAGTGTCTGTCACTCACAATCTCTCATGGATAGATCATATTACGTCTCTAGCTAAAACTGCCTCAAAGAAGTTAGGTGTGCTGCGCAGATTCCATGAATACTTCACCCACACACACAGTTGTTGTCTCTGTACAGGGGTCTCATCCGCCCCTTGTATGGAGTATGGTTCTCATGTGTGTAGTGGCTTAACCTTTACAACACTCCTGAAAAAGATGGAATCAAACACCTATCGTCTCATCAACTCTCCTCGTCTTACTGATTCACTACAACCTCTCTCTCCTCGCCGCAATGTTGCATCACTTTCTCTGTACTGTCGCTATTACACTAGATATTGCTTTTCTGAACTCTCTCAATCCAAGCTTCCTGCCCTCAGGAGAACATGCAACACTCGCTAAGCCACTCAATCTCACCTCTTTTCTGTCCAACTCCCTAATGCAAGAGTTAACAGGTCCTCTCAGTCTTTCTCCCTTACTATAACTTATGCTCTTTTAAACGCAATGTGTCTCGGCATCTCGAACGAAATTGGACATGATTTTGGGCCACTCCTTCTGTATTTTTATGGATGAGGACAATGAGCGGGCTCCCAGCCTTTGGTCCTTATCTATTTTTTTAATATAGAAAAAATTACTGTCACAACTCCCTCTTGTGTGTAATTAAATGTTTCAGCTTCTAGTGAGGTGCTGTACTCGAATGTCAGATGATGATTCATTTACGTACACAAATTATAATGACATTAATTAGGAAGCGAGGTACAGTAGGTAATAATAATTTTCAGGACAAAAATTCGACTTCCCACCTTTCTCTAAAATTATATATATATATATATATATATATATATATATATATATATATATATATATATATATATATATATATATATATATATATATATATATATATATATATATATATATATATATATATATATATATATATATGCCTTGCGTGTCTACCTTCTTCTTCTTATTATTATTGACAGTAACATTAAAATCTGAAGGGAAACATAAATGATATACTAAACTCGTGACTAACGTTATGTTCTGGCCACTGGAAATTGTAATGATCACACACACACACACACACACTGTAATTATGTTTGTATCACCAAAAATAACCCTAGCAGATAGACCCCCCCCCCCCACCACCACCACCACCAACAGCCCCACTCGTCCTCCCCTGCACCTTGTTGTCCATGCACCCCACCTCCCCCTCGACCCCAACACAGCCTCCCCTCCCCTTTACCTTCCTGTCCATCCCCCACCTCCCCACAACATCCCCCTCTACCCCAACACAGCCTCCCCTCCCCTTTACCTTCCTGTCCATCCCCCACCTCCCCACAACATCCCCCTCTACCCCAACACAGCCTCCCCTCCCCTTTACCTTCCTGTCCATCCCCCACCTCCCCACCACCTCCTTCTCTACCCCAACACAGCCTCCCCTCCCCTTTTCCTTCCTGTCCTTCCCCCACCTCCCCACCACCTCCCCCTCTACCCCACCACAGGTAATGAGCGGAGAAATATGTGCATCAAATACGTGCTACATGTCGTAAAATAATGCGATTATTAATAAGTATGTGCATGAGTCATTATGTGTTGTAAAATAAATATATGCACAGAAATATTGCAGTCATTTCAACACACGTGGAACCCATTCTTTAAGGGGGTGCGGGAATAGGGGGACAGGCTTGGGGGGGGGTTAGGGGGTTGCGGGAATAGGGAACAGGCTTTCTACCTACCCCAAGCCTGTCCTCCTATTCCCGCACCCCCTCCCCCCCAGTCCCACCCCCCCAATACTGTGGTGTGATGAATGGTAGTGTAGTGTGTTGTGGTGTGATGAATGGTAGTGTAGTGTGTTGTGATGTGATGAATGGTAGTGTAGTGTGTTGTGGTGTGATGAATGGTAGTGTAGTGTGTTGTGGTTACTTGGTAGTGTGTTGTGTTGTGGTGTGATGAATGGTAGTGTAGTGTGTTGTGTTGTGATGAATGGTAGTGTAGTGTGTTGTGGTGAATGGTAGTGTAGTGTGTTGTGTTGTGATGAATGGTAGTGTAGTGTGTTGTGTTGTGATGAATGGTAGTGTAGTGTGTTGTGGTGAATGGTAGTGTAGTGTGTTGTGGTGAATGGTAGTGTAGTGTGTTGTGTTGTGATGAATGGTAGTGTAGTGTGTTGTGGTGAATGGTAGTGTAGTGTGTTGTGTTGTGATGAATGGTAGTGTAGCGTGTTGTGGTTACTTGGTAGTGTGTTGTGGTGAATGATAGTGAAGTGTGGTGTGATGAATGGTAGTGTAGTGTAGTGTAGTGTGATGAATGGTAGTGTAGTGTGTTGTGGTGTGATGAATGGTAGTGTAGTGTGTTGTGGTGTGATGAATGGTAGTGTAGTGTGGTGTGGTGTGATGAATGGTAGTGTAGTGTGTTGTGGTTACTTGGTAGTGTGTTGTGGTGAATGATAGTGAAGTGTGGTGTGATGAATGGTAGTGTAGTGTGTTGTGGTGTGATGAATGGTAGTGTAGTGTGGTGTGGTGTGATGAATGGTAGTGTAGTGTGTTGTGGTGTGATGAATGGTAGTGTAGTGTGTTGTGGTGTGATGAATGGTAGTGTAGTGTGGTGTGGTGTGATGAATGGTAGTGTAGTGTGTTGTGGTGTGATGAATGGTAGTGTAGTGTGTTGTGGTGTGATGAATGGTAGTGTAGTGTGGTGTGGTGTGATGAATGGTAGTGTAGCGTGTTGTGGTTACTTGGTAGTGTGTTGTGGTGAATGATAGTGAAGTGTGGTGTGATGAATGGTAGTGTAGTGTAGTGTAGTGTGATGAATGGTAGTGTAGTGTGTTGTGGTGTGATGAATGGTAGTGTAGTGTGTTGTGGTGTGATGAATGGTAGTGTAGTGTGGTGTGGTGTGATGAATGGTAGTGTAGCGTGTTGTGGTTACTTGGTAGTGTGTTGTGGTGAATGATAGTGAAGTGTGGTGTGATGAATGGTAGTGTAGTATAGTGTGGTGAATGGTAGTGCAGTGTGGTGTGGTGTGATGAATGGTAGTGTAGCGTGTTGTGGTTACTTGGTAGTGTGTTGTGGTGAATAATAGTGAAGTGTGGTGTGATGAATGGTAGTGTTGTGTGGTGTGGTGAATGTTAGAGTAGTGTGGTGTGGTGTGATGAATGGTAGTGTAGCGTGTTGTGGTTACTTGGTAGTGTGTTGTGGTGAATGATAGTGAAGTGTGGTGTGATGAATGGTAGTGTGATGAATGGTAGTGTTGTGTGGTGTGGTGAATGTTAGAGTAGTGTGGTGTGGTGAATGTTAGAGTAGTGTGGTGTGGTGTGATGAATGGTAGTGTTGTGTAGTGTGGTGAATGTTAGAGTACTGTGGTGTGATGAATGTTTGTGAAGTGTGGTGTATTGAATGTTTGTGTAGCGTAGTGTGGTGAGGGTGAGTATAGTGTAGTGAGCACGAGACTGATAGCAGGACCCAGGTGTAGTCGACCCCTTTAAGATCAGGTGCACCCCCTCCCCACACCATCCCCATCAGAGAAGGGAGAGGTAGAGGCACCCTTCCCTTCCCTTCCCTTTGCCTCCCTTTAATCCTGTCTCATCATGGAAACTTATGGCCCCCTTTCATTACCTTAGCCGACCCCTTTACATAACACATAGATATCTACCGGTACACAATACACAGCAGTTTTATATATTTATTATTATTATTATTATTATTATTATTATTATTATTATTATTTTCTTTTTGTCCGGTTGCAGAGCACATAAATATTTACAGGTACACAAAATTTACAGTAGTTTTATTCTATTTAGTTTATTAGTTTTATTTTCTCTCCGTGGTTACAGACGTTGAGTGGCCGTCAGGTGAAGACTGCTGTGGGTGGACTACTGGTGGTGACGCTGGTAACGCTACTACTGCTCTCAGGACCAGACTCACTGCCCTCACTCCAACCCCTCCACGTCCCCTCACTCAGGTATGCTGTGTGTGTGTGTGTAGGTATGCAGTGTGTGTGTGTGTGTGTGTGTGTAGGTATGCAGTGTGTGTGTGTGTGTGTGTGTAGGTATGCTGTGTGTGTGTGTGTGTGTAGGTATGCAGTGTGTGTGTGTGTGTGTGTGTGTAGGTATGCAGTGTGTGTGTGTGTGTGTGTGTGTGTGTAGGTATGCAGTGTGTGTGTGTGTGTGTGTGTGTGTGTGTCCCTGCCTTTTCAGATATTGAATGTACTGTGTAGGAACTGTCATGAAGGTACATTACTGTGCAATATAGCGCGTTAGGCTACACACACACACACACACACACACACACACACACACACACACAAAAGGGTGGTGACTTGCTGCAAACATTTCTGGCACAAGATTACGGAAAAGTTTTTGCGACCACACTCCAGAAACTTCTCGGCACGAAGATGTGGCTTGGTAAATATATATATGATAAAAAAAAAAACTCTAAATTTAGGAGTTTAGACGTAGTACAGACCTGCCAATGGAACGATATATTACGAAATGGAAGAGTTGGTAATGAATAAAAAATTGTAAATAATATAAAATTAATAAGAAGAAATAAAATAATATAATGATACATAGTAAGAAGGGACAGAACATGACCCCTTTTTTTCTGGATGACTGAAGAGGTATAGTTTGCATTAATTATCTTTGCATTCATTTTAAGGGACCCTGTGATATAGTCAGAAAATTGGAGATTAATGAGTCCTTCAAATATTGCCACGAAACACCACCTATATGGAAGGAGATTGTTTCGTGGCATAGTTAGGAGGAATCAGTAGAAGCCTTCAATTTTCATACATGATCACAGGGTCCTTAATTAATGTAGGTGTGTGTGTATCGTGACAATGTTTTTGAAGGACTCTCTAACCTCTAATTTTCTGACTACATCACGGAGGTCCTTAATCTCAATACATGCCTCAGAAACTTGGGAGTCTTTGAGGGGAGAAACTCTAGATGGTAAACTGGAGGGGCTACTGATTCCCCCAAACTATATCACAAAACAGTTCTCCTATTAATAACATTGAGGTGATTTGCTTCTGGAGGAATCAGTGGCCATCAGATTTACCAACAAGAGTTTCTTCCCTTAAACTATTTCTTGAGACTAAAATAGAGGAAAGAGCAATGAGGATGAAATAGGGAAGGTTTTGGAGAGCAGAGAGAATGAAATAGGGAAGGTTTTGGTGAGCAGAGAGAATGAAATAGGGAAGGTTTTGGAGAGCAGTGAGAATGAAATAGGGAAGGTTTTGGAGAGCAGAGAGAATGAAATAGGGAAGGTTTTGGAGAGCAGAGAGAATGAAATAGGGAAGGTTTTGGAGAGCAGAGAGAATGAAATAGGGAAGGTTTTGGAGAGCAGTTTATAGGGAAGATTCTAGAGAGCAGTGAGAATGAAATAAGGAAGGTTTTGGAGAGCAGTATTTCTGGAAGGTTTTAGCGAGACGTTTATCCTGCAGTGGACTAGTTAGTTATACGTGTAATGATGATGAGGATAAATGGTGATATCCCTTAAATCCTCAATATGATGACAGACGACCACCAGCAACATTCATTATTTTCATTATAGTAGAGGAGGGGAAAATAAAAACTTTGATCGGCACGTGACCGCAAAAACGAGGAAATCTCCAACTTAATCCATGCAATTAACCTGATTAGTGATAAAATTAGATTCATTAACCTTTGATCACCGTAATGAATGAATGTGTGTGTGTGTGTGTGTGTGTTTGTGTGTGTGTGTGTGTATATTGTAGCTCACAGTCTCACCGTTGTTATGTGACAGACCAGTAGGCTTATATAGCTCGTTTCTCCCTCATTGTTATTGTTTGTTTATTTTATCCCCAAGGACTCAAAGGTTGTTTAGTCGTGTCCAATATATCCTACTCTATAGTATATCTCGTGTTCAGTATATCCTTTTTCTGCAGTAGATCAATTTCGTGTCCAATATTATCCTTTTCTGTAGTATATTAATGTCGTGTTCAGTATTGTCATCCTCTCCACTATAATAATTCCTCGTATTTAATGTGCGCTCCTAAGCCATATATATCTTTCCTCTGTCTATGAAACATTGATTATAATTATTGATTGAAATATTTGTGTGTTGGGAGGGGGTAAGGGAGAGGAGCTGAGGATGAGTTACCCAGGGAGTAGTGTACGTTGTAGTGAAGGAATGGCTGGTGTGTATAGAGTAAATATGAAGATAGTGGTGGAGTGGTTGGTATATATTGTACAGTCGTGGATAAAACTTGTTTCTCACTCTCCAGCCTGCATGCAAGACCCACGTGATACACATATCAATTGATTATCGATGTGTAGATAGTTATAAATTCATTAGTGTGTGCATTTTACTTTCACTTGATCAATACACAGGGTATGTGCACAGGTACATACAAAAGGACAGGAAAAACAGATGAAACTTTTATCCAGAACTGTAGTCTAGACAGTCACAGCCTCCTCACAGCACCGTCACTCACTCCTCCACTGCCTTTCTGCTCGCCTACCGTGAGCTGTCAATATCACTCTTTTGGCCGTCAATACGCTGCTTCCCCACGACACAACATTACCATCATCACCCACATCAACACAACCTTCCCATTAGCACAAGTCGTCTCTCATTTGTACCATCCAGTGTCCTCCCATCAACACAACTACACCATCCAAGAATAACACTGCCATCTAATGTATAATACACTCGCCAACAACAGCACTGTCTCCTCAACGAGCGCTTATTAAGGGGAGTACATATTTTGGTAAATTGAAGAGCTACTGATTCCTCCAAACTATGCCAAGAAACAAATCACCTCAATGTTACCAATAAAGTATCTGTTTTGTGACATAGTTTGGCGGATTTATGGCCCTCCAATTCACCAAAACAGGTGAATTAAAGAATAATATAGCCATACGAGATTAATAACTTGGCAGGTACTGCGACAGCACTTCCTTCTGTTTGTAGCTGTCCATTACCCTGCCATCAACATTCCCATCAGTACACTCACTTTACCATCGACACTATCATCACAAGTACCATAATTTCTCTCCTATTTCTTGATTTTACCTAATTGAATAATATTGTGCCTCCTTAACCCAAAGTAACACTGCGAAATATTTCATAGTGTATACGAGGAGTAATTCTTGTTCATCTGTAATTTTCCCACCACAGGACATGCACAGTAAGAATAGTACTCTCCCCATCCTCCTTTTAACCTGTGTGTGTGTGTGTGTGTGTGTGTGTGTGTGCGCGCTTTGGCACCGATGCTTTGAACCTCGATACGGGCATGCAACATACTGTAATTATATCCATAGTCAGATCATAATATTTTTAAGCATTCACACTAGCGGTCTTCATGCTTTTGCCATCACACAGTTTACTATATTGTTGCAACAGTCACGTGAAGTTGTTGGAGCAAATTTTTCCCCAACCACTAAACTCCCGCAGACCAGCTCATGCTAAAATGGGCTTAATTTTCTCCCGTCTGCTCTAAATGCAAATGAATGCAGTGGCCATGTTGCGAATGGTGTGTGTGTGTGTCCGCTATGATTCTACACCCAGCCTTCTGTCCCCCTCTATCATTGTCGTCAATATTTATGGGGTCGGTCGGTCATTTGTTTGTGTGGGTGATTGTACTAACTCCTCCAAACTATGCCAAGACACAGATCACTTTATAGGGGATCTGTTTTGTAGTAAAGTTTGGAGGAATCAATGGTCCTCCAATCCCCATGCAGACGTAGTTTGTTTGGAGTAGTTTGTTGTGGGTTAATTAAAGGGGATGATGATTCTTCCAAGCTAAGCAATGAAAAAAGATTCTCCTCTCGTTATTGTGGTTCCAGTCTGTTTCCTGGCACAGTGAGGAGGAAACAGGAGCCTATCAAATTTGCCACAGCAAATTATCCCGTTAAAACAACCCCACTTAAAGGGATTGTATACTCTTGGTACATTAGAGCACCTTGATTCCACCAAAGTATGTCAGGAAACCGGACCAGATGAACAAAAATAATGGCGTTCTGTTGCTTGGAACAGGTTGGAGGAATCAGTTGCTCCAGGTATACCAACACTGTCGTATACCCCCTTAAGCTCTCGTGTCCATAAGCGTCCGTGCGACAACTGCATGCTATCAACACCACACCCACACCCATGAGGACAATGACAACCATAACCGGAACGAACTTACCCAAGTCATAATCACAGCCATAACCATCACCATCACCTCCATGTCTATCTTCACGTCTTTGTCCACCCCCTCTTTCATTATCGTCATCATCATCATCTCAAACATTATGATCATCTTCATTGCAGGTTCGAAATCTGTTACGTGGTAATGAAATTGTCTACAACTGTACAAGGAATTGCAACCGGAAGTATCCGGTAGCGAATCAAAACCTTGTTGTCTTCTATAGTAAAATTGTTCTCTCGTGAAGGCAGGAAAGAGCATATAATAACAGGCAAAGGGTAACTGTTGCCATCAATAGTTGCGAGGGATTGAGGTACACAGTAACACAATACGGTAGTGTAGTTGTGGTGCGTTAGACTCATCAGGTGAATAGCACAGTACTGTACAATACCTGTTCAGTCCCGTTGGTTGTCAGGCCTGCAGGCAAATGACGTGTGGTGTGCCTGAATGGCTACACATTTCCTATTTGTACTCAAGTGAGGATCGCTCTTTTTTCCAAGAATATACTCCAATGGTTAGATAAAATTGGGTTGCCATACGTTTCTATACATAGACATACCGACAGAATTTCTAAAACAAATTTTATAGTACTTTTATTATATACTTATTAGAGTCTTTGCGATAAAAAAATAATGGTGAGAGAGAGAGAGAGAGAGCGTGAGCGTGGAGTGTGTGCAAGGAGCGTGGCTGTGTGTAGAGAGTGTGGGTTCATGTGTATAGAGAGCCTGTAGTGTGTGCGTAGAAAGCCCGCTGGAGTGCGTGCTGCCTCATGGATAATCACGGGTTTAGGAGAGGAAGATTCCGATTACCTCACACGCAACACTGGCGTAGGTAGGGATAGGCAGGGGAGGGGGAGGGGGAGATAAAGGCTGCTGTCTGGGGATCGAGACAGTGGTGATGGGGATAGTAGCGAGAGTAGAGAATAGTTGGAGGTTGATGGTGGATGGTGGAGGGTGTAATGGTTGGTGAGGGAGAGGTAAAGCGATTGAGAAGGGACGGGAGATGGTGGTGATTGTTGTTGTTCAGGAGGGAAGGGAGAAACGAAGGAAGTGGTAGGTGAGAAGAAACGAAAGATGCTGATGAGAATAATGATTGGTGATGAAAGGAAGAGAAAAAGGCAAGCGAGAACGGAAGGATACAATTCGCGGGGTGATAGGTGATGGAATGCCAGAGAAAGTGCATGATGATGAGGGTGTGTGAGCGTATTAGGATGTGAACCAGATTAAAAGGAAGACGTACACCAGTGACAGGCAGAGAGATAGAACACACACACATACACACCAACACCGGAGCCATGCTGTGGGCCACCAATTCCTGCGACCTCAGCTGCTGCATTCAATCAGCATAAAATTTCCATCAGGCCTCCTTTACGTACACACGCCTCCTGAGCCCCAGAATCTGTTGCATCGAATTCCGCAGACATTTAAGGCTTTTCCGGCCAATTTACGATCCCTGTGCCTGCCTGAGTGGAGGACCCTGATCTCTGCTGCTTCTTTTGCACGCGAGATTATGCAGGTACCATCATGACGCAGCTTGGAATGTAATATTGGGACATTTTGAAGGTGTATACCCCACGCTCGGTACTCTGTGTGATGTTGACGGTGGTAGTGAATGGTGATACGGTGAGAGTTTTTCGGTAGTGTTTTGGTTGTAGTGCCCACAGTGGTGGTGATAGTGATTGTGGTTGTTAGTTAGTTAATATTTATTGTTGAAGATTGTGGTTATTGAATTGGTTGTGGTAGTACCGGTACTGATTTAGTGATTCTGGTAGTGATAGTGATTGTGGTACTGTTTTAATTGTGATGATGAAGATTATGTTCTGGTAGTATTAGTGATTGTGATAGCTGTTTTGGTTGTGGTTGTGATGGTGATTATGGTAATTGTGTTGGCTGTGATGGTGCTGGTGAATGATGTTTTGCGTATGGACCTTAGTGTTACATTCTTGACCATAGGTATTCATTCACTTGGCCCTTTAATTAAGTACACGTCTGTCAATGCAGTTGGAGAGGTTATGTTTTTGCTTCCATTTGTCTGTCTGTCAGTCTGTAACTAAGATACCATCTCAGCCCTTTTATGTGGCAGTAGGCAGAACACAGATAGATGTTTGAAAGCTAATGTCCCTCATAGTTGTTATGGTAAATATCTACTCTATTGCCGGTTGGTATTACGATGTTTTGGTTGTGCCTGTAGATTATCATGGTATTTGGGGAAAGGGAAAGTTTAAGAGAGAAAATGTTCAGCCTTGGTGGAGGTTTGAGGTCACCATACACCCTTCTATTATAGTTCTTTTTTTTCTCATACATAGCCCATTGGTTCATGTTTCATTTACAAGCCCGTGTTTATTCTTCATTTTCCCCTTAATTTTTATGTTGCCTTCACTAGTCTTTTGATCAGATTGGAGGGTTAATGATTCCTCCATACTATGCTTGGAAAAGACTACCTGTACCTCAGTACATGAGTTGTGGATTCATTTTCCAGCAGAGATTGGAGGAATGTGTAGCCCTCCAATTTGACCACCAGAGACTGTCCCCTTTGATTTTCATGTATGCACCAGGGCCTTATGATATACAGCAGTAACGTTTGGCTCTTTCTTCAGCAGTGTCGAGTCCATGTGGGGTAGCGGGGTTGTCCCGGCTCCCAGATGCTCTCCCGCCAATCACATCTTCTTCCTCAAAACTCACAAGTGTGCCTCATCTACCGTCCAGGTCAGTCAGTGCCTTTACACTCATAGATGTTGTTGGGGTCTGTGTGTATTGGCAGAGTAGTTGTATTCTCATGCATGTGTTTCTGGTACTGTGGGCCGTATGCAGGAACATTTGTGGTGCTGACAATGGTGTGGTACCGGTACAATGACTCTGTTGATTGTCTATGGAGACATTGTATCAGTACCACGCCATCGTCAACATCACCAACGTTCTTGTATACGACCCGATATGTCCCTACCGATGTCAGATTTGTAACGTGTTTCCCTCAATCATGGTCTTACCTGTGGTGTCCAAATCCAGCTTGTTAGTACAGTACAGAGATGTCTGTATACTAATGAAAAGTATGAACCTTACTGGATGAGCATTTAAGTATACAGTACCGTACTGTAGTGGTTTTGAGAAGTAATACCACCGGGAACGGACCTGTGAAAGATTATATCAGCTAAGTGAAGAAAAAACAAGACAGATAAATCAGGAAAATCTCTATTATCTCCTTGGCTACAAAACTCGTTTGTCAGTTGTAAATCATTGATCCTTGAGTAGTTTTTCTGATGTTTAACTTGCTTGGCTAATGTTTATATGTTTACTTTATCTAATGTGTTTATAACTAACTTAATTGTCTGCTGCTTCTGTTTTAGTTTATCTAATGTATTAATAATTTGTTCGATTGTCTCCCTCCAGAACATCTTCCTGCGCTATGGCTACCGCAACAACCTGACCTTTGCCCTGCCTGACTCTGGAAACTATCTTGGCAGCCCACACCATTTTCATGTGGGTACTGTCTACACTCTATAACAACTGACTAAGTAGCTATTTTATCTTCTGTTTTCAAGGAGGTTTTCAGTTTGTTAGGGAATTTATGTTATTTTTTCAGCTCTACAATAATTACATCCTATTCAACTTTAGGTACTGAAAAGGTCATTATGCAAAATATAGAAAGAGATCTTAGAAATTGGCATGGTAAATTGGTTGTAGTTGAGTCACATATTGTATTGGATAATGTTTCAGGAATACAAAATAGATCTTGTACTCTAGGAACTTTTTAACATGAGTTATACTGTATTTCTTGAAAACAATATTTTTTCAGTTTAATTTGTGCCTTTCATCACGCCAAGGATTTTGTAAATTGTTTATACTTTTTTTTACCTTATATGATAAATTAACAATCCACTCATGCATTAGATATTGTAATTATTGGACACTTAAGCTCTGCCATTTTCCAGAAAACTCTGTTTCCACAAATGTTGAATGATGTATGAATGAGTTCGTAAATAATGTGCAAATGGAAATCACCTTTCCTGTATGTACAGTGAAAATAATTATTGATTGGTTACTCTCATTTTCCTGGCCAGTCCACTGACTTCCAAATAGTTAACCTATACTGTGTGTACCCTTCTTGACTACACCAAAATCATAAAAACTCACATATATAAGGAGAAGGACAGGATCTACTGCATATCCCCACTACCCCACTGTTGTCACTTACATAAAACCCTCACTCTATCCCACAGACCAAAATGCTGCCAAAGAATCTGGTGCCAGCTGAGGGGAAGGTTGACTTGTTTGTGCTACACACACGGCTGGATCCCAAGCAGCATACAGCCATCCTGCATAACGACACCATTTGGGTCACCATCGTCAGGGACCCCCCAGCCCTCTATGAGTCACTCTTCAACTTCTTCCACATGAATAATGCCTATGGGATGCAGCTCTCTGACTACAGTGCCCAACCCTTGGAAGTAAGGACTATTTTCAAGTAAACCCACCCATGGTCCAGGCAATGATAATGATTGGTACTGTACAGGTACATTGTGCCTTCATACAGATTATTGCTATTGCTTAACTCATTACTTTTCCTTAATATGGCCCTAAGATGCAGGAGTTTATTTTTTGTATTCAGTTGCCATTATTGCTGAACCCATGAGAGACTAGCCTAGAACAATGTACAGTAGATTATTCATTGGGTCAAGTCAGAAGGTTACTACCACCATAAGGTGTGACCCATCCCATCTTTGAGTAACATTTTGGTTCCAATATAGTATACATCTGATTTATCTCCTATTTCATTACTGTTCCTTAACAGTTTCTTGCTGAAGGAGGTTTCAAGCACTTTCAAGCAGTGTAACTTTGTTTCACAGACCTTTCTGGACTTTTAGAACACACCTTGAACACAGAATGTAGCATACCAAATTCCTATTAGCCCAATAACTGACTGAGTCTTGCACCTCTAGTTACCCATCTCCATGTAATGTACAATACATCATGTAGCAGAGATCAGAATAAACTATTATATGTATCACTTCCTAATAAACAAGTCCAGCTGGAACTCTACATGCCAAGAGAGGCCACCCTCCTATATGTTTACTGTCCAATTATTATAACAGAGTTAAACCTTGTCATACTGTTAACCTGGATACTCGTACACTACTGATATTTGACAAGGAATGCTATTGTTACAGTAATTTATTTTATACTGTAAATATGTTGCCCCTGATTGTCTAATATCTTTCCTGATTCCAACAGAGGCTGGCAGCACTGCCTAGGTATGGTGGGAAACTGGGAAGAAACCAGATGCTCTTTGACTTTGGCTACTCTGAAAATCTGTCTGTGTCAGAGTTGAGACATGCTATCGATAACCTGGACTATCACTTCCATCTCGTCATGATATCTGAACACATGGATGAATCGCTCATCTTGCTGCGCCACTTGTTGTGCTGGACGCTGCATGATGTCGTTGTCTTTACTAAGAATGCTCGCCGGCAGGAAGTGAAGCGGACACTGGACCCTCTCACACTAAAGATTCTGAGAGAACTAAATAGCGCTGATGTTATACTCTATGATCATTTTCTAGCAAGGCATCGAGAAGCTGTATACAAGTTTGGGGAGCAAAGAATGGCAGATGAAGTGTCAGCCCTGCGCAGTTTACGAGATGAGTATTATGATGACTGTGGCGCCAAGGAGGTCAAGGGTCGTGACTCCTCGCTTAAGTTTAAGGAATATTCTGGCTTGGTTAGTGCTTATGTCACTGATAACAACACTAACATCAACTGTGTGATGCTTTCCATGCCAGAACTGGCATTAATTGACACAGTGAGGCGCCACCAGAAGACGTTGCTTGGGGTGTTATCCTAGTACAGACTTTGGGGCTGCCTCCATCTGCCCATGCCTGGGCCAGGCCACCAGTGTAACACTATGGCAGCACCAGCCGCTCACATTACAACAACCTCCACGCTCATCAGTACTTAGTCATATTCCTAGTCGTGTACATTCATTTTGAGTGGTTGTGCTTACAGGAGCAAAATCAGGTGCAGCAGTGCTATTAGCTATTTTTTTATTAATTTTATCTTTGCAATTATATTTTTATGGTGAAATATGTCAAGAAACATTAATCATCATCTACCAGTAAAAGAAACTACCATAAAAAGTCGTGCTGTTCCAATTGAAGATGAAGGAATGGTCATTATGGTATTTAACACTTTACCAATATGATTAAGAAAAAATTTTGCAAATGCCATGATAAACTAATGATAAGAAATTTTATGGGCTAAGATAAAATGGAAGTAGATTATAGGCAGTGTCTTGCCCTAATGTGTGGCAGGTAGGAGAGTAAGCCACTGCATCTTGACTCATGTCTGTATCAGTAAAAATGGCATCAGGGAACAATAACATTCCATCATATTGAAAACCAAAATGACCCATCTTTTGCTCAGATATAGGATGCTCCAGTCTTATACAATAGACTAGCATTATTTTCATAGGTAGTCTAATGGCTAGATCTGCTTTATATAACGATAGCATCTCTATAACAAAGCAGATAATTAAAAAATTATTCTACAGTATGTACATTTAAGAAAAGTATATCCTTGAAGCTATTCTTCAGACTAGAGACAATCGTTTGTTCCTCATCAAGTGTTTGTTCTTCAAACATCTGTGTTTCATCATACTCTAGTTTTTCCCTCAAATATTTGTTCTTCACACCTCTTCACGCACACTTCCGATATCTTACATATCACGAGTGGGTCTATTTTTATACACCATGTTGTTGTTATAATTGTTGTTGTTCATGTTGTTGTAGGGTTGTGAGAAAGTGATACACGTAATGGACCACTAAGTGCCTCAAACATTGGATACAAAACTGTGACTCTCATAGTGATTTATTATGACCGAGGCTATCCTTACAAAGGCTCGGTCAGGGATCAAAGTAGAGATATCGGTTTGGCTTTTGTTATAGGGTATTGCTAATTGTAAACTTGCAGAGCTCAGGAATAAGCTATTTGAGCCAAGCAATCCTGACCAGTGCAAGAAACTGCATAGAAACATATTTTATTGTGCACTGCAGTTAAGATGAAATTGCATCATTTACACCATTTAATTTTATTGCAACAAAGAGCAATAGCCCATCAACCAAGGAGTGTCACAGATGGTGTAATATAATTTGTTCTATTTTACCAGAGAAACTGGATTTTAGAATGATACTGTACTAATAATCATCATTATGATACATATGCAGACAAATGACCAATTACATGAGTTCATCATTCATAGGGATTGACACCTTGTTCTTTCATAAAAACTTTCCTACGAAGCTAACCAAGATAGAACAATAACAACTTCTTTGCCTCACTTGACAAGGATTTATCTCTCCAACCCAAAGGGGCTGTCTATATTCACTCCTTGCCTCCAGGAATATTCCCAGAATCGGGGTCTGTGTAGTATAGTGAACTCCGAAATTGTGTTACAAAGAGGTTTTTGAGTAAAAATATAGCTGGTATTGGTGATATTTTTATGGAGGTGTGTTATATAACTGAGGTTAACCTGATGCCCCACCTTCAAGAGACAGAAAGAAATGTAACCAGCAGCCAAGGTCTGGGAAAGATATAAGAATTCAGGCAATTCTTTGAGTCTCCTGACACCCTAGTGGTAGTTACTCCTTGGGCAGGCATGCCTACCCATACTACAAGAGTTAACCATTTCATCAAATACCAGTGTGGTCTGATTAGTGCTGACTAGATGTACGTACTGTACTTTTTACCACCTCTGCAGAACATTTGACACTTGCACTTGATGTGCTTGTTCTTGAACCGTTTGTCCACAAGAGTGTGTAACAACAAAGGGGTACTGTTTTTGGGATGAAAATATTTTAAAACCTTTGACTCCTGTATTTAATGAACAGTATATGATTAATCCTTGATTGTTTTAGTGTCATTTGATCTGCTATTAGAGCTGGCATGTACTGTAATTTATTTCATTTACCTAAAGGAAACCAGTAAGTTGATATTTATTCCAGCAGACACTTGACAGTTTTACTCAACTAGTGTTAGTGTTAGTTGGCATAGGGAAGTGGCATCCCCATCGCATACCATTCTTGTGATGGTGCAGTCAGCCTTGTATCCCCTACGATACAGGGAAGGAGTGAGGGTTTTGGACCCCGCACTCCAACATTAACCCCACCGAAGACTCAAAAAGCCTCGGAGCTGGACCCTTGCCTGTCAAGGAACCTACACTGGCACAACTGTAGAGTCTCCCTACCCCTTGAAAAAAGGGAGATGGGGTATTGATGATAAATATGGGAGCAGTTTTGGAGTTCAACTTGTATAGATGTGCTCATCTAAAAATTCAGTTTGTTATGGTATTTGAAGTTCCAATGGGCTTAATCAAACTTAGTGTGTTTGGTTTGTAGTATAAAACAGCATTTAACATTGTTTGATCGACAGTATTGTCTAGGTTAGTAAGTGCTTGAGTTTATTGATTTGCAAACCACAAAACATTATAATATTATATTCTTTACAAGAAAAAGTAAATAGGTTATGGGGTGTTTACCTCACAATGAGAATACAAAATGAAGTAATACAATTATAAACAATATTGTTACCGAGTCAATGCATCTTACATGACTCCTCTGAGAAGTACAGTATATTAAATTAGATTTGGAAAGTACTGAAGAATATGTGAAACACAGTACATTACAGTGTTACTTGATTATTCAGTCATTCACACTATGAATTTTACCTACCCATTATTGAGGTTGTACTACTCTGATGTTATCAACCAAGTCATTTTCATTTATCTGATTGCCTCAATTGCACGTGATAACTTACTTACGTAACTGATCCCTTGTGCTCCCTTGGCATTATCAATCTATATGCCTACAATAATCTCCTTTCATCAGGCTTTTCAAAATGACCATCACTGTACTGAGGAATGTTCACATTGATCTGCGCAGCCACCAACTGCTCGCCACTCTTAGCCACAGTTGCCGTTTGGTTGGTATTCAGGCATAATTGGGATACTTCTATAAACATGGTATGGAGAAATTATCAATGGTTGTGAGTTTAGGAATGCTATGATGCCAAAGCTATAGCAATATAGATGAACAATATAATAATAAGACTAGACACTGCAAAAATGTTGTGACAATGCAATCTACCAAATTAGGTCATATAAACCACATAGCCCACTCTGGTTATAGGAGGGCACTACCCCTTTCCACTCAGTTTATGTACAGCAGAGCGTACAAAACCAGCCATGTACATGATGAAAGAAGAGTTCTTAAAGTACAGTATATTATTTATAGTGCCGTGGGCTAATTGTGTGTGTATATCTTTATATTGAATATTGATTGGGGTGTTGGTGGAAACTACCCCAAGTTGATATGCTGCCTCTCTCATGCTCACCTGTTACTGCAGTCATACCTAATCTGGTATTGTATACAATCTACCTCATATTGTCATCAGTCAGTGTTGTGCCAAGCGGCTGAGTGATCATAAAGGTATTTGTATATGTTGGTGCTTTGTAAGCGTTTTGGGAATATGTAAGAAGTGTCAGGAGTGGTCTTGTCTGCCAAATATGATGCTTGTGGTGATGGTGATGATGGCACTAATCCCAAACATTCAATTATTAGAATGCCAACTCTGGTGGCACAGCCTAAAACTGAACAAATCCGGATGCAACATTTTTCACTATACTGATATTTCACCCGAGATAGATTGAGGATTTTTTTGTTTGAATAGATATCTTAGATCTGTCTAAATGAAAGTACAGTATGTTTGTGAGTGCTAACATATTCATTTTTTCTGATCATGAGTACAAAGTAGCATTAGGTAAGACCAAATCTTGTACACTAATGTACAAATCTGTTTGCAAATATCATGCCCACTCTCTGGATATAGTTCACTTGGATGGTGAACTGGACTATCTAGTTTTCCCCTTAGAAGTGTGAATTGTATGTAGTATGTAAAGCACATAAATGCTCCATCCCAGGATATTAGTTTAAACTGACTTCAGGTGGTAAGTGGACATGATTTGAGCATCCAGCTGTACAAGTGCATATACTGTACCGGTAATCTAAAGCAATAAACACCTTTCATTATTCTTCCCATCAAATACTTTAGGTATGGTTGTTACATCTTTGTTTTTTTAGTGTACAATTGTATTTAGTAATTCAGCAGAGGGCATTATTTTGTGGAACACAGTGCAGTATGTTACCCCATGGGAACCTAATATAAACTGGTGATGCCAAGTACATTTAGAAATGAAAAGATTAAGTTTATAAATCAACTAATTGTGTTGCACATTCATTGGGCTGCACTCTCCGTATTCTTTTTTGGTGGATTTTGGTAATATTCAGTGCCATTTGAACCCCTGAACTCAAAGCAATAATATCCCTAAACATCTATGGGTCCATGTTGTTCATTTAGAATACTATACTGTGAATGAAACATTCCTCCAAGCCCAGAACTCTTTAATGGAAGGTACTTTACGCACTTCAATGCACAAATTCACTTGTGATAGTCATCAGAATTCTTCTTATACCCAGGCTTAGGACGAATGTATATAAAATGATGAAACCACTAACTAAGCCAACTTGAGCATGTTATATAATTGTATTGTTATATATTCAGATCACATCCGTCCATCCCTATAAGGAAATATAAGGACAAAATGATGATGATCAGGATTATATCTTTAGATCAAATTGATTAACCTTAAATGCCATACATATGAAGTGAAGCTAAGAGCATGGACAGACTTTCATATGTGCATTTATGACTGAGCTTTATACCTTCTCAGTTGTATAAGAAATCCTGCCCAGTTTTCAAAATCAAACCTAGTAAATTGACATTTTTTGTTCTCAGAATCAAAAATATCCTCTTTGGCTGTAAAACTTTCATTGCCTGGGCCATAGCATCTCCCCTTGACCACACTTTCCAGTTTCTTTCCACAAACCAAATTGCCCTCACCAGATGATGATATTGCAGAAAAGCAAACAAATATAATATTAGCCAAGAAGTGCCTGTGGGTGAGTTGACCTCTTGGTCTTGTAATATGTTTTGAGCCACTGGGCATTATTATAGTTGTTTGAAAGGAATTTGTAAAGCTCCAGCAAAACCAATGAAGAAAGTAAGTGGAATCAGGTTTTATTGTGTTCTTTAGTCATTTAGAAAAGCAGAGCAATGGGTTTCCTAACCAAATTCAATATCCCATAGAATTTGACACTTTAGGCCACACTGTAAGTGTTTCTGGTTGGACTAACAGTATGACACTTAATAATGGGTGAAATTTACTGGTTGCTATACTGTACAGCATTATGGAATATGTATCATGCATGCTAGGGATAAGAGGGTGGAATGTTTTTCTTTGTCATTACTTTACAACTCGGTGTACTAGAGTGCCATATTCCTCTCAGTCTTGGAGTGAATTCAATGAACTCACTTATAAGGAAGAGCCTTCACTAAAACTACTTTGCTACTGTATCAGAGGTTAAAAGCTGTTCCAAATACTGTACAATGGCTGCTCAATACTGAACCTGTTTTATAGGATCTGTATTGAGGATGTTTATAACCATTCCAGTGTTGATAAGATAGAGTAAGGGATGCAAAGTTGATCACGAAAAAGGGTCGTTACTGACATTTTAGTACTGCTTCATCTCAAAGGTCATGGCAAATGTTGCCCATAAGGCCTCTTCCCCATATACTCATTTTATGAAAATTTGTCTACTGTATGTTAAAAGTACTTATATAGCAGGGATAGGCAGCTCCACCCATGAAGGTACTACTGTCCTGTCATAGAATTTCATGGACTCCTCTTTCATTCCTAGCCCTTGACTGCTGTGTAGAATTCCTTCCATCGCATACATTTGGGGTTGTAAGGCCAGCCACACAACATATATTCATGAATGTAATTACCCACAAGATACCAGCTGTAGGCTACCTCCGTTCAAAAATACTTTTCTCCAGATGATGGTACTTCCTTGGAGTGGAGAGATGTCTGACCTATATGCACATAGAATAATACACATGGTGTGGCTTTAGCTATTTCCATTGCCAGTCATATGATGAGACACTCCTAGTAGGGAATGAAGCATCAACACTATTAGTGAATTCATTTGTATATGCAATTCTATAATGAGACAGTGTCTTTGAGATTGATTTTAAGAGAAGTAAAATGTTGGTAAATATGTCAAGTACTGATTTTCATCTAAATTTGAAGGAATCAGTAGCCTCAAATTTGACAATGAGAACTTACCCCCTAATCCCCAGTTTCCTACCTTTCTCAAATTGGCTAACAGCATCTTGTTTGTCTCTCATAATTATCTACATTTCTTTCAAACATCTCGTGAGTTGTGATTCAGGAAAATATATATTGTTGAATTTTTGGTGTTATGATTGAAAGTTGTGAATTATCAAGTCACTTTTATTCCATACAAGACACTTTTCTATATAATTATTTTCTGTTAAGAATAATTACTGAATCAGAGACTACTTAGGCCAGGCCTGCTGTGTTGTTCATACTGTGTAGGACTTTGTCGACTCTTTCAAAACTGACCTGGATCTGACGTGGCAATAATTTTCTGTTTTGAGCAATATACTGTACATACCTTTCTGGAAATGGGCTGTATAAAAGAAAAGTTGTGCACTAGGTGATGACAATGACAGGTACAATAACTGCTGTACGTACATGGAATTAAAGGCAGATTCTATTGTTGGCAAATAGGAGGGCTACTAATTCATTTGAACTCTGCCAGAAGTCATTTGGAGGGATATAGTGTTATTGGTGAACTGGAGGTTGCTTTACTCTATATATACAGATTCCTTTAATTTGTGCCAAAAAGCAGACTATTCCATTTCACAAGGTCAGTTTTGTGGCACAGTTTGGAGGACTCCTTAGCCTCCAATGGTTAGGAAAAAAAAAATACCATAAGAAGAATGTCAGGTACCCATCTTGTGTTGACAAGGCAGAGTTTCAGGGCAGAACATCGACTTCTCAGTCAATATATTACCACCTGATGGATAAACTTTGTTCTGTGGCGATTTTTCGATGACTGAACTAAGGATAGACTATAGTTGTGACCTGTTTGCTAGCCTTTGTTAGTAATAATTGTACAGACCTGTGTGGTGAGTGGATATACTGATTCGTTTGGTGATGACTGGAGTAGATTGTATGTGGATAAACCATAAAGTGATGATAGTTACTGTACCTGAATGAAGTGTGTAATGGATAAGAAAACTTTCCTAAGTGGTGATAGTGGTTATTTCATTATGAGATAGTGATACAGAGGTGAATGAACTAATAGTGAAGATTGAGTGTTGTGATAATGAATACTGTACTGAAGTGTGATTCAGCATTATGGTGAGTGAGGATACTGATGTGATTGTAATGAATGTGAAACTTGAACTCTTAAGATAGTAGTATGATGAATGAAGATACTGTACCCAAATTGATATGTAGACTGTGAAGTCTTGATATGCATATCTGACCATAAAACAAACAAATAGCAGTTGCTGTGAAGCCTGCTGAGAGTGTGAGAGGAAAGGGTGTATCACTGGAGCACATTTTCCTTTGTCTTCTGTCCTCCAGCTTGTTGTCTGAGGATTGAAGGACATCTGCATACCTAAACAGCAAACAATACAATACAATAATGCAACAAAACAGATACCAGGCCATATAGGCTATAGTATTTAGTACTATGACGGTACAAGACCTTAACAGAGCAAAGTGATCCCATATAATTAAAGAAGACAAAGGAAACCAGCCTTTGTGACATACTTTACACTTAAAAAACATGCTATGGACTTTTATATTTTTGTGTGTTGATAGTCACTCCCTGTATTGTGTCTTAAGGGGGCTAAAGATTTCTCAGCAAATCCGAGGATGCCATGTTCTCCAAATTGTACACATAAGGAAATGGTTTAATTATTTCCCTCAGTATATGAGGTTATTTTCTAGTCTACTTTGGAGGAATCGGTATCCTCCAGTTTGCAAACATCAAAGGCCCCTTCAAAATAGATATACTGTAATGAAGGTTTAGTATGGAAAGAAAAAACCAAGTCTTGTGATATGATATTAAAATTATTAATATACTATTTTGTGTGGCTGCTTTGTGTTATTATACCTAAAATGTTTGGAAAAGTACAGTCGCTGATCATTTTTCTTCTTGAAAATTGAGCATACAGTATGTTACTAATTTCCTATCAATAACTGTGGATGAAATTTGGGTAGGTACAGTATTTTGGTGGGAACTGGTCTGTATAAAGGATGCATGAATAAGTGAACTCAATACTATGTACAATAACTATCCATTGTTTTTCACTGTTGTTATGGATGTGTAATGAACTGTTTGTAATGAATCTGTGTACAATAAACCTTCATTCTCCAGTGTTTATGGGTGTGCAGTGTAGTACATTGCACACCCATAAACTCAGTGGAGAATGAAGGTTTATTGTACAATGATTCATTACAAAGAGTGCAATACCCATAACAACTGGAAAACAAGGTATTAAAATTACAGTACAACTGAGCATATTGGCACTGGCATGCCGATTAATTAGTGGGCTACTGGGATGCAGTAGGTCGATGCTTTTTGTATGTCTAGTGTAAATTTACAGGAGTACTGTAATTTATGTATTATACAGTCATGACACTCTTGGGAAGTTGGGATCATGATACCGTTGTGACCGTTGTTTTTCACGTCACCTTCCCAACCATCAGTCACGGTTCCTCTCTGGGAGTTCAACAGGTACCGGTGTGTGCGTGTCAGTGCGTGCTTGTGTGTGTGTGTATCCTGTAGTCACGTAGTGCCACATGGTCTTGTGGTACTACTACCTGGTGGCTGGTACAGTACTTGTGTAATAGAACATACTTGTGTTCAAATTCACGATAAAGAAGTCAAGTTTTCAACCTATTCAGACATAATACAGACGGATGAGATACTCGATAAATGTGTGAGAGAGATATTGCACACTCGTATAGTGACGATAAGTAGAACAGAACACTTAACCCACCCAGTTTATCCCTTGACCTAGAACCCACCAACCTACAGGGGTTATAAAGTTCGGTGATGCAAAAAATGTATGCTGCGTAACTGCATTAGCAATTTAGCTCTTCCAGTTGGAACCCGCCCGTCTGCGCACATGCACATACACGCGAAGGGCTGTTCTTCCAGTAACTTCACTGAGTTCAGTCGCCTACAGGTCGTCACAACTTATTGACGTGTGCACCGTCGTAATCTTGGCCCACATCTTCCACTATCCAAACAAACTTTTTACTCTACCTCTTAAACCCAACCACCCAGTAAGGCTGATGGACATTACGACGACGAGTTACTGGGTTAGTTGCATACTATAATAATATACTTCAGGAACACATCACCACTATAGCAATTTCGCGGGCGTAACAGTTAGAGCAAGTTAAACAAGACCAAGACGATGTGGAACCTTTGGGATATGCTGCAGGTGGGACAGGATGAGGCCTGGGAGAAGGTCGACGGAGGCAGCAACTCAAACTCCATGGGGCTAGAGGCCTTGGCTATCTTTACTGCCCTAACCTTCTTGGTAAGGGTATTGGCAGATATAGCCATAAGGGTGCGGAATGGTCGGTCTCTGATCTCAGGATCTTACGACGGCAATCATCTAAATCATCTCAGTCAGGTGGTGTTGACTTTAATGTATGGGGCGTCTCTCCTCTACGATCTCGACATGGAGACATGATTGCCTACCACTGACTGAATGAGTGAATGTATACTGGTGTTGGCAACATAATAAAAAGTGACTCATTTGCCTGGCCCAGTACAGTGTACGTTGCAACTCAAGAGCCTGTGGGCCTACTAGCAAAATTATTGTTCTATGGTACTCGTTTTATCAGCCACTACAACTTAATTGGAAGGACTGTACATGTATATATAACTGTATATTGTCCAGATGTGTGTTCTTGCTTTCACTTATTCATAACAGCACAGTCTGCATCGAAAGGGATGATAAAAAATTCTATGTAAATTCCGAGTAACTATTTTATTGTTGTGTGAGATATGGCTGGATAATTGAAGTTTAATATTTTTTTCATTATCTTGTTGCTGGATTTTTTCAGTTTTGTTAGCTTGCTTGTGTACGTGTGTATTCTTTTTTCATAATATTGTTTACATATATATATATGTTTGATAGTTTACATTTATATTACAATAAATTGTTTTTATTTATATTTGTTTTTGTTCAATTGCATTATTATAAAGTTATCTTTCCTATCATCTCATTATGTAGTTGTTGTTGATGTTCTCCCGGGACAGAATGGCCACGGTCGACCGTGAGAATGGCCTCCTGCTCCACAGTTGCCAAGTATGGGGAATTTTCCCTAGATTTGTAGAATTAGAAGTACCAATGGAGAAATTGTATACAGATTGTTCAAGAGTAAATGGGGAAAATTCTACCAGACGAAGTATCAAGAAGATGGTAAATGCACAGTGTATATACTCTAAGAGTATATACACTGTGGGTAAATGTGCGACTATCTTCAAGAGTAAACAGGGAATTTTTGAGGTAAAAAGGGAAATACTGATATTGAAGCTGGGTAAATTTCGTCAAGCACACCTGGCAACACTGCTCCGACTGACAGCTGAGCAAGATGGCGATTGGCGAGGGTGTCTTCTCACGGCTGTGGGGGTGTGTGTCTATGATGTGTGAAGATCCTCAATATCTCTTAATTATAGTGAATTTACCAATAGATTAAAGCATCCTCAGCATGGCATATACATTCATCTATACCCAGAGAAGCACCAGTGAAGAGGTGAGTGAAATGTATTTGTTGTTAATTAAGGCTGGATATCAAGGTGAGCCTGTGTGCCTCCATATTCAACAACATTCGGTAAATATTGAAAGAATTGCCGTTATCGCGTACGGTTTTTCTACCTTCATTACCCACTTATTTATACCATTCTAAGACTATTTTCGGTATTTTCTTCTATGGCATTTCCAAGATAGGGCAGCAGACTACCGAGACCTAACCTGGGTAAACTACCTGGAAATAACCTTGGTAAAGTACAGGAAATGACCGGGGCAAAATAATGGGACCTAACCGGATCTGGCAACACTGCTACAAAACGGCAATTCTTTCGGAAAATCTGTATATGTGGTCCACGCGGCATATATTTACAATTTATGTATATTTAAGTAGGGGACAATGTAGTGTGTTCGTGTGTAATGAATATAATAGGCGATTGCACTTAACTTTCGGCAGAATAGGCTTTCGAAAAATCGCGACCGCTTTTGAGACTAAACTTTGTCCAGCGTAGCGCTTCCGAGACGAAGTCCATCGTAGGAGTAAGTCTACGGTGTTAATACCCTAAGTTCAGACTCCAGCGTTCACGGTGTCTTTCTCTCCCAGGTCCTTCTTTAAAATAAGCCACTGAACACTGTACAAAGTAGTGCACATCATTGATGGGATGCTCATGTGCTACTTCAAGTTGCCATCTCGTCACAGCATCTCGTAAATCATGTATTTTTTTTAATTAAATGACGCTTTCAATATTCTTTTAATTCCATCACCATTTATATATAGATAATTTCATTATATACTCACTTAATTTCATAAATTATTTTCTCATCTCATATTATTATAATCATTATTATTAATACAATCTATCAACCTTCTGTATTCATCCGCTATTTTCCACCATCCCATTTTCCCTGCTACGTGTCAGTAGTACATGACAAGCTGACACCACCAACATGGCTTCCAGCAGGTATGGCTTTTTTTTTTCACGCATTTTGCTAAGCCACAAGAACTTTTTAATTTATGTGTGGATCATAGGCTAATTTTGAAACATAAAATAAGTGAGCAGTGTGGACAGGAGGCTACTATGGATTATAATAACAAATTACGCGATGTAACAAATATGTCGGCCGGAATACAAAATCACGGCCCAGGTTTCTTCGAAAATTTAATCATCTGCACAATTTTCCTGCAAGTCTGGTAAGAGTTAAAACCTTTTTGTAATATATTTTATTAACAAATATCAATAATAATTATGTACAACAATTGTAATGGCCAGTCAGGTAGTCTGCTAAGGATAATAAAGGGGGGCAGTTAGGTCACGTGAGGTTATGTCCCGGTAGTGTGCCCCAGTTATGTCCCGGTAGTCTGCCCCGGTATGTCCCGGTAGTCTGCCCCGGTTAGGTCCCGGTAGTTGTCCCAGTCCAGATTAGGTTAGGTCAGGTCAGGTGAGGTCTGACTAGTTTCTACTGTATATTGTGCCGTGGTCTGCCCCGGTTAGGTCCCGGTAGTCTGCCCTGGTTATGTCCCGGTAGTCTGCCCCAGTTATGTCCCGGTAGTCTGCCCTGGTTATGTCCCGGTAGTCTGCCCCGGTTAGGTCCCGGTAGTGTGTCCCAGTCCAGATTAGGTTAGGTCAGGTCAGGTGAGGTCTGACTAGTTTCTACTGTATATTGTGCCGTGGTCTGCCCCGGTTAGGTCCCGGTAGCCTGCCCTGGTTATGTCCCGGTAGTCTGCGCAGGTTAGGTCCCGGTAGTCTGCCCTGGTTAGGTCCCGGTAGTGTGCCCCGGTTAGGTTCCGGTAGTCTGTCCAGGTTAGGTTAGGTCAGGTTAGGTTTGGTTAATTATCTAAACTTGCCTCTGATTTCCAAAATCTTGATATTTATCCCTCAGGAAAATTGCAAAACCCGAGCCAACTTTTGCCGAAACTTGGCTCGGATTTCCAAAATCTTGACATTTATCCCTCAGGAAAATTGCAAAACCCAAGCCAACTTTTGCCGAAACTTGGCTCGGATTTCCAAAATCTTGACATTTATCCCTCAGGAAAATTGCAAAACCCGAGCCAACTTTTGCCGAAACTTGGCTCGGATTTCCAAAATCTTGACATTTATCCCTCAGGAAAATTGCTAAACCCGAGCCAGCTTTTGCCGAAACTTGGCTCGGATTTCCAAAATCTTGACATTTATCCCTCAGGAAAATTGCTAAACCCGAGCCAACTTTTGCCGAAACTTGGCTCGGATTTTCAATTTTTCGACATTTATGCTGGTCAAGAAACCAGTATCAAGGCAAAATAAGCTCATTTACGTGTTTTCCCCCACCCAAAACCCCCGATTCCCAGTGCTCTCCCCCAAGATTGAAGGGGTTAGGGAATATGTATAAACCAAGTGGTTTCCGATCAATATTATGGTCACTAATAAATAGAACAAGTAAAAATAAGCAGGAAAAAACAAAAAAAAACACGTGGACCACTTATATAGAATTACCATTCTTTCAATAAATACCGAACATTCATGGTGTATACGATGGCGTGGTAACGATACAATGACTCCATATACAAACAAGCCATCGTATGCACCTCAGAAAGAGGTTCTTTCATACTGCCCAGTGCCTTTCTTGGAGTGCCGGTCAGGGTAACTAATTAATTTTCTCTGGGTGCCAGTTTTCACTAGCAGTAAACATGATTAGCAGTGTCATGATGGAGACGTATTTCAAATATGCACGAAACTGATGGAGAATAAAGGTAAAGTTTTGCTTAAAGATTCCCAAGGCCCCAGGAAATAGTGTACCCACGCTCCTCACAAGTTGGCAACCACAATACCTACAATTCATCTTTTGAAATGTGTGTGTCCTTCAGTTCTTTATTTTCTCGTTGCACCTGCTGGCCCTCCTCTCTGTCTTCTCGGTTGTGGTATAAGGTCTGTCATCTGGAGTAGCAGTCTTATTTTCACTTACTCATTCCCTCGCGACTGACAGGAAATTTATAATACGATCAAAACCATAAAATCCAAATCACGTCAAAATGCATCCTACAGTCGTTTCACTGCTTCTTGGGTAGTAGGTAACTATAATAACACTTCATCATTTTAATTATTGGGCTAAAGGTGTACAGTTAGGCTATAGGTGTAGGAAATATTGATGGTATTTTTGAAGAATAGTTCCAACAGCATTTTTCCAACTTCTTATAGTTTTACCTTTTCATGCAAAATTTTGGGTGTTCCTTTTCATTTTTGACCAAATTATTCTGAAGAAAGACCCTATAAACCTAACCGTACCTAATCTAACTCAGAGCAACCAGTCCAAATTAAGATTTAATTGGAGTGATTGTGCTATAATAGGCTTTTCGCATTTCGCAGAATGTTATCTTATACTTTTGTTTGTATCATTCCCATTGCAAATGTGTTATAATACAAGATTAACATCTTCTTTTTAAGAAGTTCAGCAGTGCTCAGAAATGGACTTTTCTACTCATGCCAATTGTTATAATACAGGGTATACAGTACTGTATAATTTTTTTAAGATGCCACCATTCCCCCTGCTAATGTGTTAAACTGCTATTTTCCCTCAACATGACTTATAATATTTTGTTGTGTGTGTCTGTCACCATAACAAACAATATGGTTGAATCTGTTGATAGTGTGCCCTTAGAAGTTTCTCAAATATGATAATACATGCAACCACTTACTTTTGACAGGGTAAAATTTTGTGTTTTTTAACCAAAGTGATCCATCACATATGTTGTGCAGATGCTGTTCTCAATTTGCCTTCCATTGATTAAGAGTATGGCTACCATGTAGAATGGTTGTTCCCCTAACCCAAGAACAGGCTATTAATTTATGATAACATAGTGTGTATTTTACCAGAGTTATTTTCCCCTGGTGTAATGTGCCTTGCCGTGATCAACAAAGATACGTACTGTACGTGTGATTGTCATCGCTTCATGAGTTAGTTGTTCAACTTCACGAGAGGCTGGGACCAATTTAACTACTCAGTATATATACAGTATATATATTATACCAATATGGAATTGAAACAAAAAATGGTCAGTCTATTGAAGATCCATAGAAATAAAATGTTTACTCATATTACAGTATTGTACCTGTATTTGCATTTTATTTTTTTTTAGACACTTTCACATTCAAAGCTTGGGAAACACTGCAGTACAAAAATATTATTTTTGTAGGTATGTATTATATTTTGCAACAAAGTATATTTTATTTGCAAATGCTTTAGTTAGATTGCCTCCTCCACCTATCCAATAATCTTGGGGAAAAGCTTTGGTAATCAGGGGTTTATACCCTGGTCCAGGTCTTGTTAGATTAGGACTGGTCAGGTAAAGTGTAAGCATCTCCCTACTCCAAATATTTTTTTCCATGCTCCCAATATGGTTGAGGAATGGTGGAGATAATTTATTGGTATCAGGATTTTTCAGTAAAAGTGGGGAAAATCCCACCAATCACTCTGCCTCGACTATTGAGGACTTTGGCTAAGTAGAACTACTGTAGCCTACTGTACTTTCCTTTTCCACACCAAGGGGCAGTGGTGCATGCTCTGATGTGTGGTACCCCACCTAGAGTTTTTGGACATAGCCTATGCCTTCTTACCCCAATAGGAAATGGCAATCTATTATATTAAATATATCTGTTTTGTATATTTTGATATGAATGAAAGAAAGAAACAGATTTAGACATCTCAAAATGCACAGTACTATATATTCATATTTTCCCTTTTTCTTTTCATCAGCCTTCTGGCTTGCGCCACCTCTGTAGCTCAGGCCTTTTTCCTGCCTCGCGCTCAAACTTATCACTTTTGATGGCTAATAGCGTGTAAACCTCTTACCCTACATGAATAAATTATACATGATATTGAAGTACAAACCTTTAGCTGTCTCTTAATGTACTTTTAAAAACTAAATGGACATCTGTAGGATCGGTAACTAGCTCCGAATGACCATAACTCAAAGCACACTTTAGCACTCTCCTGACATTTCTGTTTTCATGCTCTAAGCTTGTCATAAAACGTGTCAGGATCACATTTCTTAACACAGCAATATTAAATATAACGTCACTGTCGTTTTTACGAACATATATGGTAATTATCGCAAAAGCGGAGTGCTGAAATTGCATCCTCGCAAGCTCACTGCTTTTCCCATACTGACTGCTAGTGGCTGGGGTGACTTGGGGGAGTCCCTAGGCACAAACACCCTCTGTTGTGAGTCTAAACAAGTATGTCGGGGAGTGCATATTTAAAAATGCGTCTGTCGACAAATGCTGACACCCGCTGTTACCCACACTTGGTACTGCCGTTGACAAATGCCGACACCCACGGGTTAAGGGTTAATGGGTGTAACAGTGACTTCCTTTCTTCCTGTTGAATAATAAGATATAAAAAAGATTTAGTGATATTCCTGCTCATTCCATTACCACACAACAAATAATAGTACAGTATGAAAGAGTATTGATTATTTACAGCATTTCCCTTCCCTTTCTCTCTCTCATATAACACCAAAATTCAACAACATGAAAAATTTATTGTGTTTTTATTTCCAGGCAACGGACATGAAGCGATGATCTTCCAGATGAGATGGAGATGGAGATGAAGATGTTGTTTTGATGATACCCTAGACAATGAAGAAATTATGCAAGACAGGTGAGTACTCAAGATGTATTTGTATATTATATTAATAGTACAATACTGTACAGTGGAGCACCAACTTTCGCAGGGTAATTGGGACCAGAAAATCGCTGTGAAACCTTAATCCACTGAAGTTGGGGCATTGGTCTTATGGAAAGTAAGAAATAAGGACTGGGCCTACTAGAAAGAGACACCCGTACTGTAACTAAACCTCTTGAAATAGTGTAATGTACACTCGCGGTCAGAAACTGTGTCCTGATCCCCTGGCAAGATGAATCACAAACAGCCTAGCTTTGAAGGTTCGAACAATGGTGCGTCTCCCTACAACACACAGTTGTTTGAATCATTAAAGCTCAGCTAGTTGCGATTCATCATGCCAAGAGATCAGGACACAATTTCTGACCGCGAGTGTACATTTAAATAAGCACTGTGCACTATGATATAGTACTGTACATCAATAATACACACACTCTCCATTCAAACATAATACTCAACAGAAAGAGACAAGTGTGATGGATTTAATGGATCAGAGGCATGAGTAGGGTTGGTGGGTCCTCATGGTGCCTCCACCACCACCACCAGGACCTCTGTCGCCACTTCCACTCACAGATGCCATAATTCCAGCAAATTTTGGTGAGAAATTATCAAACGAGTCTTGCTGGATCTGTAAACAATCCAAACTAATTCTGAGTTAGCACCTGTTGTGATGCAATGCAATGTTATTTTAGGAACTTAGCTATTCCAACAGTGCTCATTTCTTTTTTCTTTTTTATCATAATTGTTATTAATTCTGTTTCTTTTACATCAACTCTTATTATTGGTGTATTTTCCAACAACTATATAATGTCTCTTACTATTTCATTTTTTTCACTATTAATTAAATAGTATTTCACCTTTCAAGTGCTAACTGTACTCAATTAGCTAAATGGCACTGGTGCTACAGTGGCTGGAGAGTGAAGCTTTGCTGTGAGAGTATGCATTTTTAGTATGAAACTTAAAATGTGGAATTTTGATGACTGCCACAAAACCAAATGTTGTTGAAGTTCCTCAAGCTGTCTGGCCGAACAGCCCCGAGCTCCTGAGGAAGGCCATGGCCTAAACCGGGCTTTCCCACAGTGCCCTCAGAGAGTGTATGTTGTGTTGTTGGCAAGTGTGGTTGTGTGCATTGCAGTCTTCCATAATGTGCTTAATAGAATGGGATGCTGTGTTGCATCCCGGACAGGCATCCACAATGGCTCAATCCAGCTTCTTCTGATATGTCAGAAGGGCCGGGTGGTGGCCACATCACAGCCTGGCCAGGTGGACTTTGTCCTCATGGGGAAAAAGGGAGGATTCAAATGAGTGGATGTCAGGATGTCGTGCAAGCAGCTGAGTGTTGTTCTTGAGTATTTGGATGAATTAGTAAGTGATTTGAGTATGGATATGTTTCTGGAGACTGGTTTGGGGTGGGCAGGGTGTAAGAAATGATAGTATTTGTGTATAGTATCGTGTACTGGGTGTTGTTTTGATGTTCCTTAGCATGTGTGGGTGTTCTGTCATGTAGTGTAGTGGGTGGTGTGGGTTTGTGAAGGCTGCAGTAAGTGTTTGTGTGCCTCTCATGCCAAGGTGGTCCTTGATCTTGAGGACTTTGGTTTCATGGTGTAAGTGTTCTGTAGGTGTGGTGGCTGTGCAGCCTGTGATTATCTTTAGGGCCCTATTCTGTATGGTCTGAAGGGTGTTGAGATGAGTCTCAGTGAGGTTTGAGGCCCTGGCAGGGCTTGCATAATCCATCACTGATCGGATATATTGTTTATACACTGTGGTTGTGGTTTCTTTGTTGTATCCAAATTTTGTGCTGGCGAGTGATCTGAGGGCATTAAGTTGTTTGAATGACATAGATGTGTTGTATGTTATGCCAAGTATTTTGTGTGTGTGTGTGGTATAGGTGTGTTGTTTATGGTGAGGTGTGGTGTGTAACGGTGAGAATGGTGACAGTTGACGTAGTGGGTGCTATTTTAAATCTGATTGTGGTGAACCAGTTATTAAAAGTGTTGAGGTAGGGTTGGAGGATGTGAGTGGCTGTGTTTGCATTTCTGTGTGTACATGTGAGTGATATGTCATCTGCATAGGAAGCTACGTGTATTTGTGGTGTCTGGGGTGTTGGTAGGTCATTTATGTATAAATTGAAAAGAGTGGGTGACAATACAGATCATGGGGACACCGTTGGTGAAACTTCTGATTTTTGATGACTGACCAGCAATTGTACTCTTCCTCCCAAGAAGATGGCTAGCCATCTTTTTGTGTTGTATATTTTGTTTGTGAGGTTGTGGCGGGGGATGGCATCGAATGTTTTGCTGATGTCCAATGTGATGAGGATTGTTTTGTGTCGGGGTCTATCTGAGTTGATGCCATCATAGATTCTTTGTGTGAGGTCAATGAGAAGAGTGTTCGTTGAGTGTAGTGGTCTGAAACCATGTTGTGAGGATGCAAGGGGAATGTGATTAGACTAATGATGAGGCGCTCAGTAACTTTGGAGAGTGCAAAGGAGGGTGATGGGACTGTGAGATGAGGGTAGTGTGGGATCTTTGTTGGGTTTGGGGATAGTGATGATATTTCCGTGCTTCCAGATTGTGTTGTGTGAGTGACTGTAGTTTGCTATGTTAGTAAGTGCTTGTATGCCTTGTGGTCCAAGGTGTATGTTACTGATGATGTCAGGGCCACAGGCAGATGAGTGCTTGAGGTTGTGGATGATGTGATTCATCTGACAGTTTGTGATTGGTACATGGTCTGAATCAGTGGGGAAATGTCTCTTATGTCTGATAACTCGTCGGTCTTTAGGGTGAGGATGAAGGTGGCTGACATGAGAGAAATGCTGGATGAGGGGGTTTGCTTGTTATTTGAGGGTATATTGTCTGTTGTTATGATAGCTGAATGTGATTGTGTAGTGTTGACACACCTTTGCCAGTTTAGTGTTTTCTGTTCTTTAATTTTGTTGTTTATATGTGTATTTAGTACTCGTATTTGGTGTACAATATGTTTTGTGAGAGAAATTGGGGATGTGTGTATAAGGGTGTCTCGTCTGATGAGGCCTTGAATTTCTGGTGTAATGTTGGGGTTGTGTTTTCTTCTGTTACTTCTAGGGATGCATTGTTTGTCTGCATTTTGTATTATTGTATTGAATTTTTGTACAGCAGTGTTGATAATTGTGATGGGTGTACACCTCGGTCTCGTATAGAACGTCCAATAGGTCGATAGAAGACTTCGTTCTATGTGAAATCGTTCTATGTGATACACGTAACCTATGGGGAAAATCACATTTGGTCGATCAATCACCAAAATTGTCCCTGAAATTAACATAAAATACTTTTCAAGGTTTTTCTTGCCTTAATCCTACTGTACAGGGTTGTATGTAAAATGCATATTACAATTCGTATTAAGGTTTTGGCAGGTGACTCATGTGACTGAGACGAGTCGGCGGCATCCGTGTCGGTGGAGGTGGTAGGGGGGGAGATAGTGCGTGATCATCGTTTGTTTTCTTTTATTAACCATACGCTGGTGTTTCCTTCTCCTTTCTCTTTCCGAGAAATAACTTCCTTGTTTATATCGAAGGAAATGGCCTTCCATTTTGTAAATGCACCACTTGGCATGACTGAGTGTTGAAGCTGGTGGTTAACTCGTAATCACTAAAAACGAGCGAGTCAAGCACGAAATTTTCCTAACTTCAACTTTAGAATTTCCCTTTATGCCTCAATAATTTCCTGTTTACTCTTGAACATTGACGGTCTTTTTGGTATTTCTTCTGGTAAGACTTTCCCTGTTTACTTTTGAACAATCTTTATATAATTTCCCTGTGTGGATTTCAAAATTCCCTAAAACAGAGAAATTTCCTTGCACATGGCAACACTGGGTAGGGGGAAGGAGCGGGAACACATTCACCCACACTGTACAGACGCCAGCGATATCATTTCCTGACACGTTCTGTATGATTTAGCTCGTTTTGTATAAGAACTCCTCGGATTTGCTTCACTTATTTTCGCCACCCGTTCTATATGGATGCAATCGTTTTGTAAAATAATTTTAAGCTAATATTTTGGTCGCTCGTTCTATACGAGAATCGTTCTATGTGAACACGTTCTATATGAGCCCGAGGTGTACTACTCAGTGTTGATAATTGTTGTGTTTCAGTAGTGAAGGCTTCCCAGTTGGCTCTTTTGTAGTTAGTGTATGTGTGTCTGTGGCCAGTTGGGGTGATTTTTTTTTTTTTTTGTAATTATGATTGGGGGAGCAGGGGGTGATGTCAGGTGATGATGGTTGGAAGAGGGCTTGGTGAGGGTTGTGAGTATTGTTTAATGTAATGAGGTTGTCTGTTTGGGAAAGGATTTCAAGCCCTCTGTCTGGGTTCTTTACATACACTCTCTTTGTAAACTCTATCATCTTGCCTTCTTTACGTGTGTCCAAACCACAACTTGAGAAGAAAAAGCTTAGGTTATTTTAATGATGGAGTTTAGTTGTAATGTTTCACAATTGTGTTGGGAAGTTGAACTCGTGTACAAATATGTGGGTTGCTCTAGCTACAAACTTTTACAGCTGTGGTCTCTGAATGTGTTTGTTACAGTATTTTTATTTATTTTTATTTATTTATTTGTTTATTTTTTATTTTTTCAGATGACTGCAGTCATTTTGTGTTGGTTTCACTACATGAGTCTCCATAATAGGACTACCGCCACTACAATCAACTCCAGTCCTCTGCCTTGTCCACCACCAGCCTCTCGCAACTTCCTCAGCATCTCTGTCTGCTGTCAGTTCACTTCAGTTCATCCCAGGAATTTAATGGAATTGCAATACAGCTACAGCGAATGGAATAATGCTTTTGTGAATTGGAGGTTACTGATTTGATTCCCCTTCCCTTTGCGAAGAACCAACTGCCATATTGTAGCTGGTTTGTTTCATAGCATTCTTAGGAAGAAACAGCAGGCTGTGTGTGATTCACCAACATTTTGACTAGCTTTAAATGTTGAGAAAAACTTGGAGTCATAAGTTTAAGAGTGTTCCAAGCTATATTTAAGACAAATCTCACTAGCCCCCTCTGGGAGGCCTATACGGCCTAAGCTAGATAAGGGGTAGGTTCTATAGCAATCCAACTGTGCTGGTTCCACTCTACCAATAATTAGGGATTTGTTTGGCCTTTTGATTGGGTTATCTTATTGACTGAATTTTCTGATTAGCATGTGGTCAGTGAACAGGTTAGAAATAGAAATTGTTTCGGCAGCCATATGACATGGGTTTAGTCTTAAGATATGTTTTTTCAGGCTGACTTTAAATGTATATCATAAGGGCTAAATGTAATAAGTCATAGCTGAGGTTAGGAGTTCTGCCATGGAAGCCTCAATAACATGAGTTACCATGCATAATATACAGTCAGCCTGTAAAGAAAATCAGGTTAAAATTAGTGCCTAACAAATGCCACTGCCAGGTTTATAGTGTGTTGTAAGAATTAGTCCTACTCAGAACTGTGCTATTTTTACTCATAGGAGCAGACAGATTTGAATATTAGTTGGACATTAATACCCTTAACCACCATTTCATTTTTCATGCCAGTCCTTCATAAAAGACCAAATGTTATCTTTAGGTTTGTGCACCATATCCATGTATATAATTATCTAGAAGGCATTTAAGGGGATAGTACACTGTTGGTAAAACAAAAGCAAATGATTCCTCCAGGCTACCATTATGTTTGCTAATCTGGTCTTGTTTTCTGGCATACTTTGGAGGAATTAAGGTGCTCCAATGTACCAAAAATGTATTACCCCCTTAATAGCTCTGTATTAAGTGAAGGAAGGGTTGTAAATATTTTGGTTATATTGAGGCCCTGCTATTGTCCACCCAGTATTTTAGGGTAATTAATTGATAACTTTTTATTGTCACTTTTATATAATTTGGGGGGTAAATTAATTTCAGTTGCCATATTTCTATTACTTGCATGAAAGTGACCAGTATCAATTCATCACCCCAGACCTGTTTGTGTAGCCAGAATGAAGGCTAACTATTCCTTTAGACTGTGCCAAGAATCAGACCATCTCGTTGTGTGATCATCAATGACTTGTGTGGAATCCAAAACCTCCATTGTGCTAACATGTCTAGCCATTTTATTAAGGAAAGTAATCTGTTGTGGACAAATTGGATCCTACTTGGCCTCCGAACATTTATTTCCTGCAGTGGAGAGATTGTTTCATGGTATAGTTTGAAGGAATAATTTTTAGCCCTCCCATAACTATCTGATAATTTCCTTTTGTGACTCACAACTTCCCCCCTTCTTGTTGAGACGGTGATACCTCAGTATGTTGCTTTATTAAGGGAGATGCAAATTGAAGTGCGATTCCTCCTTTGTGCCACAGAACTCGCTCCATTCATAAGAGTACCTGTAATATGACTACTCATTGCAAGCCCTGTTACAAAACTAAGCTACTGAACACCTATAATCTTGTGGCTGGAGCCGGACATGAAAGGTAAAAAGTTGTGAGATGAATTTGTTTGTAGGGGTGACACTTTAAAGCAAGTAAATAATTATGTATGGAAAGAAATTAAAATTAAACTATATTTATATAAATATACATAATATTATATTTCTCTTCTTGTTCCTCTCATTTATCTTGTAGCTACAGTTGGTTGGTGCAGATGCAATCCCTGCAACTGAAAAAAAAAAAAAAAGTACCTTCAAATACTAGTTATCAAGAGTCACAAAACAAGACTCCTTAGGTAACTGTACACTCAAGATCTCTGAATTGGAAGCTGCTACAACTTGGCCACAGGCGAGCTTTGCCCATGTGACGTCAGAAATTGAGAAGCCAAGTCTTCTCCATTACTGACGTCAGTGGGTAAAGACTGCAAAGCAAAGCTCGCCCATGTGAACAGGGCCTTAGATGCATCTTTATTATTTCACATCAATCATTTGGAATATTAATTTCATTACTCAACAATGCAGAATTGATACTAAGGATTTAAATATCTAAGAGCTCAGCAACTGATGTGAAAGAACAAGATATCAAAGCCTCCTTAACAAATGTACAATATTTAGCAAGAATCCTCAACTTCCAATTCATCTAAACTGACAGCACCCTTTAAGACTAACCATTTGTGAGTTGTGGATGAAGATTCCAGAGAAGTGATGGCTGAAACTGGTCAATAACTGCTTGTCGTCTTTGTCTGTTGTCTATGCCGAACATATCACTGCCTGCAAGAAAACAGTGGTATTCATTATCTTTCTAAATCTCCTACTCCTATAAAGTTCAACAATGCCCAACCTTTACAGGCTGTCAGCAGTTACACATATGTACGAGAACTATTACGGGTCCATTACCGTGAAATTTTTATTTTGGTTAGTCAAAATTAAAATTAACAACCCAGCCACTGGGGAGCAGCCTGCCCAACAAGTACCTGTCCTAAGCCCAGATAACTGGGAAGGTGACATTAGGACATCTGGCCAGCAATACAAGCCAAAACCAAATGGAAAGTCAATTCCAAATTGCCTCTGAAATCTGTGAGCCAAGGCCTGTCTGGGCATGATGTGCAGGGACACCCATTACTCTTGCTATGCTAACATGAGTAAAATGTGTGGAAAGGGAAGGTTTGCCCAAATAGACATCTGACCTATACCCATACCCTAATGGGTATAATGAAGATGTTGACAACTGGTTAATGGTATGTCAAACAGAAGTGGGAAAAGATGCTCAGGAGAAGATATTAAAATGAACTGACATTACTCCTAAAACTAATTAATCCAGTGGTAAATACATAATACAGTATATAGTAGGATATATCTCATAAGGTTCTGAGTAAGCAACAGCTGTGAGAGGAACAAGGGTTCAGATAAAACTGAATGGCCACATAAGGATCTGGGATCAGTGTAATAGGATGGGCATGCAACGTCAAACCCATCTACCTAATCCAAAATAACACTTGACCTCATATAATTATACAGTATGTGGTAATAGGTGTACTGTATTGAGCAGAAAGATTTAAAAAATAGTGTGTATCGTGATAAACCTTGTATAACAAGGGTCTACATGTACTGTATTTGACACAAACTTTATCCAGTTTTCACTCTAAACATTGAATTGTGTAAAGCCCTTCAATTGTTTATATTATTACAGTTCTGTATTATTAATCTAATACAGGACTGTTGCTTGTGAATGCATGTTGTATCAACTAAAAATAATCTTTGCCTTGAGTTTTCATCTCCAAGGTAAAAGTAATCACTGTAATCCATTATTGCTCTGTTACAACAAATCTCTTCCATCACACACCTATTACATAATCCACACAGCCACATCATTCATTACTTCATCACAAACCCCCATAGCATATAACTACTTTGCAGACCCCTACCAAGGACAGTTCTGCACAACTCTGGTGTACAACTCTAGTGTTGAGCGATGGGTGAAGGCCATACACCTGTAGCACTACTGATATTATGGGATGGGATGGTACAACTGCTTCCTACATGGCTTGTAATGTGACAACCACGAACAGCAAAAACAAAATATGCCCCACATGATCAAGGTGCATGTGTGCAAGAGGGTAAACAAGATTTAAAATTGTGATTATTACTGAAGCTAGTACAATTCTGTATTTCTTTTAATCATTCAACCATCTGATAGATTTTGAACATAATTTCTCCAGTTAAGAATTGAGGAGTGGATGTGATGGGAGTGACAGAGATGCACATAAAAGGATAGGGAGTGGAGGAGAGACTGTGATGTGGGAGGGAATGGAGGGAGGTGTAAAGGAAGAGGGAGGGAGGGGTGTGCAGTGCTAGCATCACCAAGGGTGTGGAAGAGAGTAGATGCACATGGATGGTGTGGGACAAGGGTGGTGTGGATGACAGGGAAGATTGGATTGGTGAAGTATGCGTGGGTGTGTGCATATGCACCAGTGAATGAGAGACATGAATGGGAAATTGGGAAATGAAAAAGTAGGAAGCATTGTTGGTAAATGGGGTGTGGAAGGAGTGAATGAGAATGGTGAATATCTGGTGGACGTCTGTGCTGAGAGGGAGTTGTTCTTGGCCAACACCTTCTTTGAGCACAAGATGATACACCGATATACATGGAGAAGGGATGATTGGGGAGATCAAAAGAGTTTAATTGATTATGTAGCTGTGGATGAAAGATTACGGAAGGATGTGATGAATACTAAAGTAGTGAGAGGAATGGTTCAATGCTCTGACCATTTTGCGGTCCTGGTAAGGATTAAGGTCAGGGTTAAGTGGGAGTACTATAGGAGGGATGAAGGGGGAAACAAGAGGGAGGTGGCAAGTGGAAGATTGAATGACATCGAGTATAGAGAGGAATATAAGAGAAGGGTTGGTGAGGTGCTGCTGGAGGATGCAAGGTTGGATATAGGGGAGGGAGTAGGAGTGAATGATGTGTATGAAATGTTTAAGACACTAGTCATGAGGACAGCAGCAAAGTTTGTGGGATACAAGACACAGAAGAGGGACAAGAAAGGGAGTGCTTGGTGGTCAGAAGTAGTGAAAGAGAGGTGGAAGAGAGAATATAATGTATGTAAGAGTCAAGTGAAGATAATGGTGAGTGAGAGTAAAAGGAGTGAATGAGGAGTTTGGTAGGAAACTGAGTGAGAAGTTTAAAGAAAACAAGAAATTATTCAGGAAGGAGGTGAAAAGAGAAAGAGGAGAAGGAAAGTTTTGGTAGCGTGAAAATGGAGAGAGAGGATGGAGTTACAGTGAGTGGAAGCGAGGAAGTGAAAGAAGTGTGGTAGAGGAATTTTGATCGTTTGATGAATGAGGGGATGGGAGGGGAGCCAGTGGTGTCATGCATGGGGATGGAAGCAGGTGGTAGCCGACAGGGTGTACAGGGAGAATTAGGAAGGGAAGAAGTTAGGAAAGCAATAGGAAAGTTGAAGATGGTCACCGGGGGTGGATGGGATAACTGCTGAAATGTTAAAGTGTGGGGTGGAGGTATTGGTGGAGTGGATGTTGCTCATATGCACATACATTGGCCTGGAGGCAGGAAGAGGTGCCAGAGGATTGGAGGAGAGCCATAATTGTGCCTTTGTATAAGGGGAAAGGAAGTAAGGATGAGTGTGGTAGCTATAGTGTACCGGGGAAGGTGCATGGGAAGGTACTTGCTAAGACTGATTGAAGTAACAGGGAATAAAGTTAGTGAGGAGCAGGGAGGGTTCAGAAAGGGTAGAGGATGTGTGGATCAGATATTTGCATTAAAATCAATAGTTGAGAAATATATTGGGAAGGGTAGGAAGTTGTATGCTGCCTTCATGGACTTGGAGAAGGCATACAATAGAGTTGACAGGAGAGCTATGACAGAGGTGTTGAGGATTTATGGTGTTTGAGAGGGGGGGGGGGGTGTCTTTGCTGAAAGGCATTGAGGCCTTTTATGCAGATGCAAAAGCATGTGTGCGGGTAGAGGGCGATCTAAGTGAGAGTTGTTTTAATATTAGTGTTGGGCTGAGACAAGGGTGTGTTATGTCACCATGGCTGTTCAATATATATATGGATGGTTGTATGTAAGAGATGAAAGCCAAAGTGAATGGCCTGAGGGTGAAGTTGAGGCTGAATGAAGTAAATTGGTCCTTGGTGGCAAGTTTATTTGTGGATGACACTGTGTTGATAGCTGAGAGTACAAAAATGTGAAAGGAAAGTGAGGTAGGAGATAGAGAATATCATACATCTGGACATGGGGGACAGGGTTCAGTGTTACCAGGTGAATTTTGCGTGAGGCAATTCTGAGGTGGGTTAGAATACTTGTGGCCAATAGTACTATATAATGCCATTATAGACCTGCAGTAAAAATTAACATAAAATAGTAGGCAGAGCTCTCTTAAAGAATTTCCAAAAATATTACTTAATATGCACATATGCATATCCTAAACACTGATATATAATATTTTCTATTATGAATTTTGGTTAGTGAATAAATAACTATACCAGTATTGTAATACCAATACAGTACAGTTGGTATTAATAATTTCTTAATGAAACATGAAATTTAAATACTGTACCTTGCAGCAGTATGGTGTTGATGGGATGAGTGTTGGTCCTTCCAGACCACATTTATGACACTGTACACTGATGCTGAAAAAAAGTCATTTTAAATTATTAAATATTATGCTCCATAAATATATCATTATACACATAGATTCTATAATATTACAGAGCAAATTATGGGTAAAAGTAAAGAGAGAAAATAAACAGGCCATTTACACATACCGAATTGCATATAAATTCAGGCTGAGTAGATCCTAAGAAAATTATGAGTACCGTATCATGTTCACAGTTCAATATTTCAGACAAAACTATAGCAGATTCTGGGTGTGGTAATCAACTTCCTATATTTCAGACTAGGTTAAAAAATATCTTGAATAATAAAGTTGGTGGATTAACTACAGGCTGGAGTATATAAATTTTTCTGGGTAACCAGGCATGTTAATCAAGTTCAAACATTTCAGGCTAGCTATAGGGCCAATATGTGATGGGAGTGACGAGACAAACTCATACCCACATGTTTGCCACACATACAGTGACATCACTATAATTTTTTTTCTTAATTGTCCTTAAATACATGCTAATGACCTGCATTTTCCTCAAACAGCAGATGAATGATTTATCACATGGTAACACTTTTGACATCCATGGGTGAAAACAACTTAACCTCATTACAAACATTGGTCTGAGTCCTAGATAACATTTCATGACTGAATTGAAAACTAATAATAGATTATCTGAAATTTCACAAGAGAATGCCTAGGCTGTCACCTAAGAGGTTAACATTTGGAATAGAAGTGTACTGTACTCGTCACTGCAGTTCAGCCACCAATTTTTCTGCCTTGGATGTGAGAGATGTAATGTTACTGCTATCCAGGAAATAATTAAGCCTTGGTACAGTATAAACAATACTCATTTCATTTTCAGGACAGTGATCTCTCCATATTCATCAAAGCCATATTGTGGTACTTACTTGTTTCCTTTCCATCAGATAAATGATGTAGTGTTCCCTTTCTTAACTCTCCAGGTCGCAGTGAGTTTCTGGACAGTAGTGCAGAGGTTCAATTTGCATATGTAGCACAGAAGAACATGTGGTGGTGGTGGTGTCTGTTGAATCATTCTGTGGACCATATTACATGCACCACCTTGACCAGACCTCTCTCCCTCCATTTCTATGCACGACAGGGACTGCAGAAGCAAAATGAGGTTAAAGTATGTGACAGGAAGAATGAAGAAATTTCAGGGAATTACTTTATAGTGCATATAAAAAAAGTATTCTGACAATGTTGTCTAAACAGTACCAAATCTTGTTAATAATTGAATGCAGTACAGAGATAAGTATAACTGCCTCAAAATGTGATGGCAGGTTTTCACATGTTTCTGGTCACTTAGTACCAGTACTGCTAGATGAAAAATAATCTGTAGTCTGATTCTAACTTGTGAATACTCTGCTATAATTTTTTGGAGGTTACTGCACAGTACAATGTGCAATATTTATGAGTATTGAAGAGTCAAAGAGTCAAATAATTGGGTCATATTGGGAGAAGTAAAATTTCTGTAAATTGAAGGCTACAGATTCTTCCATACTGTAACAAAGTGCTGAATACCCCAGTACTGTAATATCATATAGAAAAGTATCCTTACTTTCATGAACGCTCAGTTTTATAAAGTGGAGTATGATTCGAGCAGTTTTAGTCCTGTGCTCATAGAATATTTGATATTAATTCATCCATGGAGTCTAAATGTCATTATAGTAAGGATATTTTTCAGGATGATAGTACATGGCAGGAGATTTGTGGCAGGATTCAGTTAGCATGCCAAACATATCTTACCCCTTTATGTACGAGATATTTGTTGTCCTTTATATAACATATGAGATGATATTGAGAAAGGACAAGGTAGTAAATGTACAAATCAATTAGATGACGACGGAAAGGCATTCAAAGAGGCAAATGTTAAGAGAAAAATTGGAGTGTGTTTGGTAGTAACACAAAAAAAAATAAATAAAGGGAGAACATGAGATAAATTGCTTTGTGCATAATGAGATGAGAAGTAAAAATTTGGTGATTCTCATTAAAATACATGACAAGGTGTGATTATCGAGATTATCCCCAATTACTGCCAACCCCATACTGTACTGGTACTGTACTGAAGTATTGGTATTCAATCTGTGTTTTCTACCAATTCTAACCTACACAGGCCTATTATAAACTTGAAGTTGCCACAACAGGATTTCATCATATTGATATATAATTTCTCATAGCATATCCCGTGATTTGAGTGATTTTGACAATTACTTTAGGAAATGCTTTGTTCGGGGGATACAGTAACCCTCACCCCCAATCCGCGACAGTCTTGCGGGACAGCCTGGAAAATAGAGGGTTGTGGGTGGGGAATATCACATAATTTAGCATATTTTATTTTGTTATTGGTTTGATGACAAACCATAAATATAAACAAACGGGAAATCTGAGCCAGGTTGGGCAATTTTCATCAACCATTAATGCTGAAAAGTGAAAAAAACTGACCGATGTTTTGTTCAACCCAACCTGCTCCAACCTATCCTAACCTGGATCGAAGCATCCTTCTGTCCTAACCAGGGAATCCTTCTGTCCTAACCGAGGTATTCTTCGGTCCTAACCTTGGCATAGGAAATGTATGCCTACTTTAGAACATTGGTGGTTTTAGAGAAAAAAATTCAAACCAGTAGTACAGTAACCATGGCAAGTGGTGTTCTAACATATTTGCGAAGGAAATTATATAAAGAAAAGCTGTAGTATTAAATGTTGAGATACAAGGAATGGTAATAGAAAGATTATAAAAATCCCATGCTGGCAACTTGTAAAAACATAATCAATACAAATTAAAGAGGGCAAAATTAATGTTTGTATGTGTGATTATTGAGTTTCATTAATATATCTCAATACAAGGTAACATTTTGACCTCTGTAACACCAAAAAATAAAATTGGTGATTGTGTATATATATAAATGTTATTAATATTGTCACAAGTGTCGTACCTTAAGAGGAGATTCTCTTTTTGGTACATTTCAGTGCTCCGATTCCTCCAAACAATACCACGAAAAAGATCCCCCATTGGTAACAAGAAGGTCGTGTGTCGTGGCATAGTTTGGAGGAATCGCAGACCTTCAAACTCGCCAATAAAAGTAAATTAATTTACCGGTAACAAGGGATATTAATTAACCGGTAACAAGGGAAATTAATTTACCGGTAACAAAGGATATTAATTTACTGGTAGCAAGGGAAATTAATTAACCAGTAACAAGGGAAATTAATTAACCAGTAACAAGGGAAATTAATCAATCAGTAACAAGGGAAATTAACTAATAACAAGGGAAATTAAGGTATTTATCTATACTATTGCCGTTTTTTAGCAGTCTTGCCAGATCCGGCTAGGTCCCAGTATTTTGCCCGTCAGGTCCTGGTAATTTACCAGTTATTTCCCAGTAGTTTACCCAGGTTAGGTCCCGGTAGTTTGCCCAGGTTAGGTCCCGGTAGTTTGCCCAGGTTAGGTTAGGTGGTATTTATTGAAAGAATTACCGTTTTGTAGCAGTGCTGCCAGATCCGGCTAGGTCCCAGTAGTTTGCCCCGGTCATTTCCTGTACTTCACCACAGTTATTTCCCGGTAGTTTGCCCAGGTTAGGTCCCGGTAGTCTGATGTTGTCTAGGTTAGGTTAGGTTAGGCTAATTTCAAAATGCCCCATTTGAATATACCCTGTCTTGGAAATGGGGCATTCGCAGAGGAAATGCCATAGAAGAAAATAGTCTTAGAATGGTCTAAATAAGTGGGTAATGAAGGTAAAAAAACTGTACACAATAACGGTAATCCTTTCAATATTTACCGGTTAGGTTAAGTAAGGTCAGGTTAATTTCAAATTTCATTTAAATATGACCAATCTTGGAAATGGGGCATTTCGGAAGAAAATGCCATAGAAGAAAAGTGTCTTAGAATGGTATAAATTAGTGGGAATAGAAGGTAAAAACATCGTTAAACCAACCGACAATAGAGTAGATATTTACCAAATTAATTAATCAATAACAAAGGAATTTAAATAACAGGTGAAAAGTTACACAATACAACATTTGGTATTTAATGAAAGAATTACCGTTTTGTAGCAGTGTTGCCAGATCCGGCTAGGTCCCAGTACTTTGCACGGTCATTTTCTGTACTTTACCACGGTTATTTCCCGGTAGTTTGCCCAGGTTAGGTCCCGGTAGTCTGATGCGGTCTAGGTTAGGTTAGGTTAGGTTAGGTTAGGTTAGGTTAGGTTAGGTTAGGTTAGGTCAGGTCAGGTAAGGTCAGGCTAATTTCAAAATGCCCCATTTGGAAATGGGGCATTCGCGGAGAAAATGCCATAGAAGAAAATAGTCTTAGAATGGTCTAAATAAGTGGGTAATGAAGGTAGAAAAACCGTACCCAATAACTGTAATTCATTCAATATTTACCAAATGTACCCAACTCAACATTCATGGTGTATACGACGGCGTGGTACTGGTACGATGGCTCTGTTTTTTGTCTATGGAGCCGTCGTACCAGTACCACGCCACCGTATAAACCGTGAATGTTCTTGCATACGGCCCTCACTATACCATCAATTATTAGTTACATCACTTACGTCCATTTTCCCTTGATATGGAGTAATGTTAGTGAAGTAATAGACACGTCCTTAATTAAGACTTAAACCTGTCACCTCCCAGCCTCCCACGGACCCTTCCTCCTGCCAAATGGCCGGCCATGATTTATTTACAACTTGAACTTACCACTATTACCAGACTAACTTTTTCTGACCAAGGGTCAGAGTTGCCACTTGCTAACTAAAATTTCTCTACAGGAGCTAAGTTGGTGGAAAAAAAGCGCTAAATTATAGGTAGATTGGCTTTAAAAATTCGATAGTTTGACCCAAGGATGATAGACTATAGTCTATCATCCTTGGTTTGACCCACAGAGCTCAAAACGGTATTTATTGAAAGAATTACCGTTTTGTAGCAGTGTTGCCAGATCCGGCTAGGTCCCATTATTTTGGCCCGGTCATTTTCTGTACTTTACCACGGTTATTTCCCGGTAGTTTGCCCAGGATAGGTCCCGGTAGTCTGCCCAGGTTAGGTCCCGGTAGTCTGATGCGGTCTAGGTTAGGCTAGGTAAGGTCAGGTAAGGTCAGGCTAATTTCAAAATGCCCCATTTGAATATGCCCTATCTTGGAAATGGGGCATTTGCGGAGAAAATGCCATAGAAGAAAATAGTCTTAGAATGGTCTAAATAAGTGGGTAATGGAGGTAGAAAAACCGTACGCAATAACGGTAATTCTTTCAATATTTACCCTAAAAACATAGAGCGCTTAACCCTGTGTTATTAGCATGGAGGTATAATATATATTATACCTCCATGGTTATTAGATAGGGGAGGAGTGTCACAACAGGCGAGCGCTCTATTGTATAGATACTTGCCCATTGAACTCCCGTACGTACTTGTATAGTATGTTTCTTTCCACAGTTATTGACATTTCCCTGATTTGTAATGCATTGTATCTTGTTATCTAATTATAAAGGTTTTGTTAAATCAATTAACAAGGCTGAGATAATGTCCATACGGAAAATTATGCAAAGAAATTAAACTTAAACTGGTTTATTAAACAAGACAAATATATATAACTGTAATCTGTCTCCCTCTCCCTCCACTTACCTTACATACATACATACATATTACTCTAGTGTGACATTCATACATACATACATATTATTCTAGTGTGACATACATACATACATATTACTCTAGTGTGACATACATACATACAGTCGTGGTCAATAATAATCATCCACATATGGGTAACTTTAACAATTTACTGTGTAATGTTTTCATGTTCACATATTATTTTATTGTTTTAAGCAGTGTGTAGCTGTTTGTATTAAATTAAACGATGGCAGTATACCCATTTATTGGAATGTTTATCAGCTAAGGAACAGAGGGAAGCTGTCAAAATCTTACGTGAGTTACTCCTATATGGATGATTATTTTTGACCACGACTGTACATACATACATACATATTACCCTAGTGTGACATACATACATACATATTATTCTAGTGTAACATATATACATACATACATACATATTACTCTAACGTTAGTGTGACATACACATATTCTAGTGTGACATGCATGTATACACACATATTACTCTAGTGTGACATACATACATTCATACTGAACAATGTGAACATAAAATACTGATCATAATAGAGATTAAGTACGTTGTATATATATATATTATAAGAAGGTGACTGTGGATGAGAGCCAACGATAGTTTTGTTTATCTAACTAATTTCACCTATTAACCGAAATGTATTTATATTTAATCAGCCATTCACTAATATATCGGTTAAAGAAATACTTATTCATATATTGTGAGTCACTATAATGTAGGTAATATACCATATCATCAATAAAAGACCGAATAAATGAAATAATATCTTACCCTGGCATAAGCTAACAGGCTGGCGGGTTGAGGGGAAGGGCAGATATCATGGCCGCCAACCCACTTCCGGTGGCGACACGCCAGGGGGGGGGGGGTGGCGAGCTCTATGTTTTTAGCTCTGTGGTTTGACCACTCTTGTAATCTTTACATTTTTTTTAGCTAGATAATGTGCAAATATGCTAGATCTAACGAAAAATTCGCTAAGTTGGCAATACTGCCAGCGCTTCAAGTACTTTTCTTCAACTGTACTGTTGTACAGTACCTCCTTTCCGTCTTGCTGTCACTCCTACCAGTTTCATTTTCCCTTGTGACTATAAGGTCTTTATGGCCAAGCAGTCTCTTTTTTTTCTGATTTCCACCATCTTATCTAATAATACTGTACTTTTATCCTTGTGTACCCCGGATCATTCATAATATTGTGAATTGGTAGTACAGTAGGCTACTGTACTTGAGTGAAATAAAATCCAAGTGCAGCTGGATACATCCTGTTAAGCCCTAAGTTTCTGTCTGCATTGGCACAGCCCACATTAAGCAGGTTCTCTTTTCAGTTTTCCTAGATTGATCAAGGATGAAAAAAGACTGTCATAGCCTACACCTGGCAGACCTTGTAGGTACAGTAGGATGAGGGAGAAGGTGTTAAGAAATGTGGGATAGCAAGCACAAAGGATTTACAAGGAAAGGATAGATAGGATAAACAGAGGTTGGAATCTCTTTGGAGAAAAAGACTTTGATCCAGATAGCCTATGCTGAGAGACCCCAGCCTGGGGCCTGGGAAGGGCACTATCCTGAAAGGCCTTATTGCCCTATGTGACATGTGCAGGGCAAAGTCCAGAAGACCCCTGCACCTTGAAAAAGGTCAATGGGATCTCTGGCATCAATTACTCCTTGGGGCTTTACACTGGTGGTGAAAAAGGCTTCCTCTTCACTGCCTCAAGGAGATCAGGTAGTGGAGTCAATATGCCTATACCCTCAGAGGAGAAACTGTGTTATGTAATATGCTGTGATGTGAAAACTGGTATTCCTAAGTTCAGATACAACCAGTCAAGGTGATTACATGAATATGTGCATTGTGAAGCTGATGCTGGCCTTCTACCCTGAATATGGTAGACGGATATGGAGCCAGCAACTAAGAAGAATATTGGTATATCCATAAGTTTCTCTACATTATGGCAGTAGTACTTCCCAGCAGGTTGGTACTACTGTACGGTACCTGTTTAGGGTATATTTTTGCTAGTGAAATTCTTTGCCAAGGGTTTTTGGATAGTTAATCAATCATTTTAGTTTTCTTTATTCACTTTGGACACATCATTGATATAATGTCATACTTTTCATCAACCTATGATAGAAATAGGTAAAAATATACATTATAGTTATAGTCGACACCTGTTCAAAAAATAGAATCAGTTCCATTCTACAACGTACATGGCAAATTAATGAGGTTGTGTTTTCTTTGTGTAATTTTGTGTATGCATTATATAGTAATTATTATTATTATTATTATTATTACTGTATTATACACTTTCAGTCATGACTACTTCAATAACAAGGAGATAGTTACATGAACTGGCATCTTTGTAAATAATTGCTCTCTAAAATAAATGACATTATTCCCCGTCAGCAAAAGGATTCATAATTAGCATTTTTTTTTTTTTTCATTTATCACAGCAAACAAAAAATACTGAATTATCTGCACTTGGACTTCATCAGTAGGCAAAACCCGACATACTGTAGTTTCCATGCATTTATCTTCAAATCTTTTGAATTATCTGAATAATACAATTTAAATAACTTTAAGAAGTGAGCTATTCAGATACCACTGTTAGATTGCTGGTACAGTATTAAAAATATAGTTTAAATCTTAAGCTTAAAATATAATGAAGTAAAAGAACGTCCACATTAAGTAGTGTTGCTTAAAACAAGGGGAAGTAAAGTATAATACTGCACCTTCCTGTCATTGCATCTTCCAGCCATAATGTCAGTACAGGAGGAAGGGGTAACACTACCACTCAAGACATTGTATACAAGTAGCCGTTAGAAATTTTCCTCAACTGAATGAATTATCTAGCATTAACTGAACACCAGCCTCATCACAAAGGGAAGGTGCAGTGACACCCCATGTTTCAGCAATACCATAAACCCAGTTATTTGGCATAAAATAATTTGCAATGTTTGTGATGCTGCGTCAGACCTAGACCATTTCTTAGTTATACATACTTGGCCCCAAAAATGGTATCTTTTAAGGAGAAGCAGGATAACTAAAAGTAACAAAATGTTGACAGCTTTAACTAAACTTGTTAAAAGATAAAGCAAGTGCCTACAATTTATGTAGGAATTCATGTAGCGTTTGGAATGCTTTTATGGTCATTTATAGCAATAAACTTATTGATCCATGACTGGGCTTCAGAGAGCTTAGGATAGATACACTCAGGCATGACAGGGACGCAATGGTAATCTTAGCCCGCTATTATCGTCACAAGACTTTATGCAATTTAAGGAGGTACAGTAGTACAGTGTTGGTAAATCTGGAGCAACCGATTCCTGAAACTATTCCAAACAGGCACCATTAACTTTGTTAATCTAGTACCGGGATACTCTTGAGGAATCAAGATAAATTAGACAATTTACCAAAACATACCATCCTCATAAAGCCATGGTTCAATACCAGTATTCATACAGACTTATCCCTCAGGATTGGGTTTACTGAAATTTCATGGACAGGGACAACCAAGCGACAGTTTCCATTATTTAGTTAGTAATCAGTCTTTTGGCAAATGTGAAGTACCAGTGGAACCCCATTCGTAACATAAGGAAGTACACTTTTGGTACATTAGAACGTCTCTATTCCTCCCAAGTATACCAAGAAACGGACTAGAACAAAAATTATGGTGGCCTGTTACTCGATATAGTTTGAAGGAATTGTTCCAAATATACCAACACTGTACTTCCCCATAAAGCTAGAATGTTGACTGGGCTGTTACGAGTTTCTCAGATGGATTACTACATAAAGAGTATTAATGCTTAAGGTGGTGGATAATTTCATACGACTGTCATAATCATGAAAATTTATTAAAAACTATTAAGAAACCCCAATACAAAGTCACTGCCATCCTTAAAATTGATAAACTAAAGATTTATTTCACACAATTTAAAAGTTCCACAAAAGATTACTAAAATGTCTTGAAAGTGATTAACATGCATTCATAAAACATCATGGAGCTTTATAAAAATATTGTCCGTGTACTCCTTGGCCATTTCATCCGAGAGGTAACTGGGGTTGTAATCCAGAGTGATTGTGAGGAGGCCTTGGAACGTGTAGACGGTGTGGCACATAGAGTAGTTAGTCTTGTGGACTGATGTACTGATCTCCAAGTACTCTGGCCTCACCATTCCATGTGCTGTCAGCAGTGGAGTAGTATTACCCAGATTTTGAGTAATGTAGTCGACCCTTCGTCGACCTGGGCAAAGAAATATTCGATTGTAATCCTCTTCTGACAGTGGGTGCAGCTGTTGCAATGCAGCATCTTGCAATACAGTACCATTATCAAGTTCCTGCTGCAAGTCACGCTGAATATCACGAGCACCTTCCCAGAAACGATGACAGGGTCGGTGTGAAGTGACTGTGGCGAGGTGTGTAGGAGCTGCTAAACAACCAAGAGCACGGAAGGAATCCCCTTCCCAATATCGTCGCAGGTTTGTAGCGTGACTACTGTAGATGGTGTAAGAATTCTTCCGACCTTCCCTGACCATCGCTACCTCTATCAGAGCACTATTGGCAAGGGCACAGAAAGCCGAGTGAAACCTGACCCCCTCTGCCTTACACTTTTCTAAAAACCGATTTGTGGTGGATGGATTCAGGCGACAAGTCAAGTGACGAGGTTCCTCGCTTGCAGCTTCCACAGGACGGAAGACTGCATTCATGCAAGACATCCTATGCCGCCGCCTCTCTCTTTCTGCCAGGAGTCTCTCCTTAAGCGCAGAGTCGGCAATCATAGCGTTCCTGCGCTCCGCTATCAGGTCAAACGCCTCTCCCTGCGCCCATACTTCTCCCAGCTGCTGCTGGTCATTAATACGAGTTTCAGTCATCACATCGTCCAGGATGCGAATAAGGAGGTTACATATCTTTAAAGCAGTCTCTCCGTCAACCAATGCAGTATGGAAACCCAAGAGGAGGACGCTGGGAAAGTTACTAGTGCGGCTATAGGCCCCTGCTCCTGCCTGTCGGGGAGAAGGTGGTCCAGAACCAGAGCCACTTTCAACGTAAGCAGACATTGAACTGGTTGTGTCCGTTAGAGAGGATCGGGTGGAAGTAGCGACTTCACACACGGTAGCCAGGTCTAGGTGAGCTGGCACCGATCCATGGGCCTCTGTGGCACCATGGTGAATTCCGACATATCTGCGGGATCGATCAGGTGTGACTGGATATCTTGGATCGTGGTCAGGGTCGAGGGTACCATTTGGCAACCTGAGCGGAAGATCCAACTGCAGGAAGTGTGGTAGAGGGAGTAGAGGTTCTGGTGGAGGAGGCATCCCACCATTGGGAAGTACAAGAGGAGGAATCTCGTCAGCCTGGAAGGAAATGGTAGACGTACCAAATGTTTATATAAAACTAGTAGAAACTCTGTACAATATCTATCCCGTGGTGTCTATACTGTGTTTTACATTCAAGGAAATTCCCCTTGACTGCATACTATATATTTAACAGATTTAAATTGTTCATATGATTTTAAATTGGAAGAGACATACTTAGCTCAAGAAAACCTAAAATTCAAGCAGTAGTAGTTTAATGTATGGAGAATATTTTTAGCGAAACTGCTAACGTACAGCAATTTTTCCACTGGTCATGTGTGAATTCCAGTTTGAAATGAATGTAAAGTAAACCCTCTTTGTACTTTAAACCCAATTTTATGAATGGAGTGGATAATGCGGGTTTACTGTACACTGAAAGCAGAAAATACACACCCATGCAAGACAGTGGAATAGAGTAATACTGTATATTAAAGATGACCCACGATACCTGCTTACCTGAACATTCAATGGATAGCCAGGAAGGGCTGCTGGGTTGGACTGATTGGAGCCCAGGATCTCACCAGGTTGGAGTGGCAAGAGGCCCAGGTTAGGGTCCATCCCCAGGCCGGTGTCTGGTCGGGTGGAGTGACCGGCGCTGGTGTCCGCTCTCAGGGATTCCGCCCACGATGCGTCCCCACCACTGTGGTCAGGGTGAGAAGATCCCACACTGATGTCCTGAGAGGGTAAGTCTATACCAGTGTCCGGTCGGAGTGGAGATTGTACTATGGGCCACTGGGATAGAGGAGGGTAACGATTTCCGTCCATGAGCCTAACACACCACAATGGTCCCTCATCAGAGTTATAGCGATAGGTTTTCAGGGACATCATCGCGCTCTCCACTTCACCTTCATAAACCTGAAACATGCACGGAGAAATCTCATCATCCCATCTATGACCGAATATCACAGGAATCTTCAATTGTATTAAGCTTCCAGTTTTGAATGTTTGGATTTAATGACCAACTGCTATGACCACAGCCACAATGAAGTGTATGAATGAGCTACGCACGAGACCTAGGTAAAAGTGCAGTAATATCCATCCTATTCTTAGATCTCAAAGCTAACTCTGAAATTTGTGGAAATATTACTGGCAGTCACGCCCGATAACCCTGAAACACCTAAAAAGTAGCGAAATTATAACAGGTGGTCTATAGCCTAACTCTTTCATAAAATTTAGTCACTCCTTATTCAGGTATTTATTGTGACTATACCGGGACAAGGTCAGACCAAGATTTGTTCAAGCTTTCCTCACCTCGAAGTCTATATTATCATTAGTGGCGTCGGTGAGCCAGGTGGTGTCGCCTCGAGTTTGGATACTCTGTCGCAGACACTGCACTTTCCTAGAGAGAAGGGGACATGTGGATTAATAATTAATGACAGGCATTCCAATAAAAAAAAAAAATTCCCCGACATAGACCCTGCATTTGACGCCATATGATTTGCGTGGGTTAATTTTAGCAGTTTATCCTTTTGAATGATGGTAGCCCACCTACGACAGCCCTCTGAATGAAAACTACTAAATTGCCAGCCCAACACGTGACCCTTCTTCACTACAGTTACCTGCGGAGGTGTTCGAGTGCCTCACGGACAGTTTCTGGGTAGAGAGGAGCCGGAGTAACCAGCTTGAGGACGTAACAGGTTAGAAAGGTGCCGTGTTGATGGCCCACTTCACACATCTCTTCCATTTCCAACACTGGTCGACCCCCGAACATACCACTATAAGCACCTGCGCCGCTCATCCTGAGTCACCAACCAATAGTAGTCGGGTAAATAAAATTAATTGCACTCTTAATTCTTAATACATTTTTTTTTAATAACCGTATCTCAATGTCAGTCAAAGCCTTCAGTCATGTGGCCCTCTTCGAAGTCAACCACGTATACACTTCATAAATTTTCCTTTTAAACTCTTCAAATCACTCCACGCAACACAAGTAATTTAGAATTGAAATAGAAAATTAAATGTATGAAGACTGTTCAGTATCAAAAATGCCGCCATTACAGCCGGTGGTTATACTCCCTTTCCCTTGCATATGAATACATAAATATGCAGTGCGAACTATATTAAATGCTTCCACATACAGCATTGTTCACCATTAAAATTTCCCCCATGTATTCTTGCAATCTTAATCTAATAATAGTTTCAAGCTTCTGGCAAAAAAACTTAATCAAAACACCAAGAAAAGTAATATTAATTTGAAAACCAAACACTAAATATAATAAAAGTAAATAAAAGAACCCATACCTGTCAAACCTTCAACAACAAAACACTGGCAGTTTGATCACAACAGAAGTTTGGTGTTGACTCTGGAGTAGCCAAGGAGGGACTGTGAAGATACCATCAGTGAGGTGGCCAAGTGTCCTCCCCTAGGTACCACCTTCGAACCTTTGGAGCACTTCGGATCACGTCTTTAGCCCCAATATTCCACTCACTGGTCGGTTCGAAGTTCGTCCCAGCCCAACCGGTACACTCGGGGTCAATAGTTATGTCTTCATTAAAGGCACAAATGAATTGAAGAAGATGAAGAAGACCACCCTAGTCCTGTAAGACCATGTAGGACAAGGGAGAATGTGATAAGAGAGGAGGGACAGCAAGCATGAAGGAAATAGGCTGAACAAAATGAATCTCTAGCAACCTCGCATTCCCCTCCCGAAACACATTTGTTCGAACCTCGGGTGGTAGAGAACTAGAGATCCATATTGTGGCCAAGACCAGGACAGAACTATTGACCACCATTTTACAGCAAACAACCACTTACAAGACAAACGGAAACGGAAACCTTTGTCAGCGACTTTACCTGTAAGTCCTGTATGATCTAAAGCAGATTTCCAGCTCAGAAACCTACATAGACGTATAATATAATGTATAATATTAATTATTCTGCTTTCAAGACACTCTAGTTGATATAATAAAATGCAGATGAAATCATCGAAGAACAATTTAATTTTCTTCCGAAATACATCACAATATTTACAACTACTAAGTGAATACTCTGGTAATATAAACAGTAAACAAATGAAGGTATTTATTTAGGATGGCAAGTATTATTGTACATAGAGGCTCAATTATGTATGCCCTGCAGTGGAGTATTATAGGTTAACTGAAAGAGGGATGGGGGATACACACAGATTAGGTTAGGTAGGGATGACTTGGGTTTGGTTACCGTGAGTGTTAGAAAATAATACCTACACATATTGACTTCTAGAGGAGAATTAATTCTGACATAAACGTCAATAAGGTGAAATATGGGTACCCACAATGGCAGAAGAATAGATTTATTTCCAATACAACTTCGTCTGCGATTGTGAGTATTTCTCACCTTCGCAACATATTAACTTGCATTCACCATATCTAAAGATGACGGTAACTGGACTAATAATATTAATTATTAGCTTCAAAGAGGAGAGGCACCAAACCTTTTGACAGTGACTACACAATGAAAAAATCTTAAGAGGCGAGTTTAAATAATATTTAGATTAGAATATGCATAGTTGACTGATTAATATTAGGCGCTGCAACAGCGAGGTCACATGGCAGAATATGCATAGTTATTAATAATAACGTATAGAGACAAATGTAGGAAGGGTTATAGTTGAATATCCCCCAACCCCATATACCCCACTGGTGGTTTGACAGCAACATGGTGACATGTCTATTGCTAAAATAATCCACATACGGAAGAGCTTCATTGAAACCACTGGTTGTTGAACATCGTTAAGAAAATGGCACAATGTACTGTCTCAAAAAAGTATCCAAGTCATTAGTGTTATTGTTATTTAAGACACTAGACACTGAATGATTCTCATGGCAAGATCATCAAACTCCCACGATATTAACACTTTTTTGGAGATGACCAACAAATATGCCATTACACATGTATGTACAATACAATAAAGGCGACCACTTGACAATGGCCGGGATAGAACACCAGAAATACAGGAGAGTATTAGTGAAGACATTCATTCTAACAATAAAAATATATATATTTATGCTATAGATACAAGAATTCTTTGTACATCTCATTCACCTTTAATATAAAAGCTCACTCGCACAAGAACACTAAGGAAAGGATAAATCTTAAGTATATTTGATTGAGTGGTTGTTTCCATATTTACAATAATCGCATATTATTACTCTTCATAACTATTAAACATTCTTACCAAATGTATGAATCTACATTTGTCCCATTGCATCCAAGAGGGTTCGTCTGAATACATAAGTCAAAGTGTAGGCTGTATGTTGTTGTGTGACATCACAGATTAATTATATTACAACAAACAATATTAGTGCTGTCACTGTAAACACGATTCATGAAGTACAGCCCTGTCAGAACAAGAAGAAAAACTATACACATTTACCACTTGAAATTTAACATCCTGTAGTAAGAAATTTCAGTCAGACATGTTCCTTACTTAGTGCTGATTCGCATTATACCAATGTTTTAAACTTGTCAGTACTATTAATCAGATTTCCTAGTTTGGCACCATCTGAAACTTTATTCTTGATCATAAAAACATACCTAGTAATATATTACACACAATGCACTGTTGGACCAAACCACAATACCAACATCATAGACAATTCCATCTATAGAAATGTCACCAAAGTTGTTCTGCATAAGGAAGACTAAAGAGTGACTTCACACTTAATGCTCAGCAAAGCCATTCATACGAGTATCACACGAGCATAGTTTCCAGTCCTTAGGGCAGTGTTTCCCAAACTTTTTTAGTACGTGACCCCTTACAGTAGTACCAAACCTGTCATGACCCCCACATTTATAAGCCTTCTAAAATCGAAGTTGAATGTAGTGCATACAGTTGTTAGACCCTCCAGTTTGGGAACCCCCGCCTTAGGGGATGACGAGTAGAGGTCACTCGCAAATCTCAACAGAACAAGAAGGAAGAGGGATGAAAGAAAAAGTAGTTGGTGTAATGGGCACTACAGTCAGTCAGTCAGTTGTTGAAGTTCCTCAAGCTGTCTGGCCGAGCAGCCCCACAAGCATTGAGAAATTTGGTGTGCATTTCTGCTTATTAGTTTTTTTAATTACTGAACTGAACTGAATTTCTATGGTAGTACTAATACTGCTGTATTGCCAACCCTTACTCCATCACCACCCTCCACATTAGTGTACAGAATATCTCGACTCACTACATCTTCATTACCCACCACCACACATTCTAATTATATTTTTTACGAAGCCCTTTGTAGTATCTGTCTTAATGCCCCACTTGTCGGCGATAGGAAAGAAGGAAAGAAAAAGTAAACATTTCAATACTTGGTGTGAACCAACACAGGAGCCCTATAGGAATACAATTTGTTAAAGGAAAGAACTACCACACCATATAATACAAGAAGACACGACCTTCTTATGCATCAATGTCAGTGTTAATTGAACGTCGTTGTTGAACAGAAGTCGAGAGGAAAAAAGACGCATGTAGGACCTACTGACAAGCACACTCGTCCACCGCCCCAATGGAAATGAACGGGTTAAAAACAATTGTATATATATTTCTAATCAGTCGCTCTACTATGTTTCTATAAATAAATCATATTCTTTAAATCTGTTATCTTCCAAACTCCAAACAATTACAGAAATCTTTTAATACTGTTTCGTATTTGTATTAAAAAACCTATGAAGTTATTGCAGTCTATATTGCCTTAGTTATCGGCAAAGAAAATACTTAAACTGGGGCTGTGGGTAGTGACTGTATTTGGTTAGGTGTTACACAAGATAATACTCCTCTAGTGTGACGTTACGGTCATTACACACACACACACAGTCATTGGAATGAATTTTTTCTTGTTCCACTGTCACAAACATTTCTTTACACCTGATAGAAGGGGACAGCAACACCAACAACACCATCACCACAGGGAAGGGAGAGATTCTGACCAACACGAGACACTGGGAAACGCAACACTGGCAACAGACTCTATAGTGCAATTTATTTATTATCCTGGCGAAAATGCACCGAGTCCCTTTTATTAAGTAACAATATGAGCTTATAAATACATAAAAGTTTCGCGTACATTTCAGTATATTATAATTTGCAGATAAGTACCTAGTTGTGTATATTTGTGGTGTAATTTGTCTTGGATTATATTACTGTACTGTACATTTACAAAAAATGTAATAATTAAATAATTAAAAAATAATATAGAAAAATAAATGAGGGAACCAGTACGTTTTCGCCAGATAAAAAAAAATTAGGGACTAGACAATCGTATATAAATTTTATATACAAGATGTCACGACTCTGTAATAACTCTGATGTCACCAATAAACATCGGTATTCGAGTTTATTAATCCTTCCCCAAGGCTCCTTTGAACTGGGGATTCAGTAGCCAAACAATAAATACAAAGATTCCTGCGTGAGTGCTTCTTATGTTATGGTAATGTGTTTATTATACTTCTTTCATCCGCATACAGGTACTGTATATACTCTTTTCTACAGGTCATGTTACTACTGCGTAATATCAATATTCTCTTCTTGACATAATGACAGTCAAGTATATACGCAGACAAGCACACAGATGTAAAAAAATGAAGAAGAGAAATGAATGATAAAAACGGACATGTAAACAGCGTGAACATTATACACCGAATGGAGACAGGTACTATTTACAAAGGCGGGTATTTTCGTCTGCAAACCAAATTATAATTCTGCCTACCAAAGCCCATATTCACTCTCTCTCTCTCTCTCTCTCACTTAAAGCATAGCGAAATTATTATTATATTAGATTCAGTATTGTCATTCTTGGTTCTATATAACTCACGCAGTACAGTATACACAAAATAATATTAAGTACAATACAGTCACTGGATATACCATCCTGGAAGAGAGGCGTACACTTTGTTATATAACTTATGTGTATATAATTATCACTTGTTCCCTCCTACAGTCAGTATAGCGAAGGAAATAGTATCTGCAGTAGGGCACGATACGAGAGAGGAACGGCGATATCTGGATAAGTACAAAGAAAGAAATGTTGGAAGAACTGAAAATGACGGAAGACGAGCGTATCTGGGAAGAAGATGGGGTGGAATGGGGTTCGGGAAAATAAGAGGGAGAGAAGGTACTGTACAAAGGTAATCTAAAAGTTGTTTGCAGGCCTTTACGTTATATCTTTCGAATCGTATGTTCACAACACTGAACAATATCCAACTATCCAAGAATGAACGAATGCTGGGGTTTGATCAGTACAGTATTGTGTTGGACAAGTACAGGTCTGCATGGATACCAGTTTTAGATTCCGACTGTATCTCTTTGCTGCTATTATGCATAACATGTGTACAAATTGATGAAGTAACACTATTTGACACAGAGTAGATAAGGGTACTCCGATATCTATAGCCTACTACCCAACAATATTTTATAAATGGATACTGAGTCAATATCTGTGTCACAGCTCTTATGCACGTGAGCTTGGAGTGTAATAATTTAATTGTGTCAGTAGTAACGTACAGTCACGAGCCATAATAAGTATCAGGGTCTGCTTGATAGAGTATATATTTACCGGGCTTAAAGCAAATATGAGACAAGATAATAGGCGTTGTAATTTGGTTCACTGGTATGTCAGATGATTCGAAATTTCAACAATTAAGACCTCGATACTTATTCTGGTTCGTGAATGTACTGTTGGGGGAAGCTGGGTTGGGGGAGGAATCAGAGTGGTGCAGTACAACCATCCATCCATCCACCCGTGACTGTGAACCGTGATGACGAGAGGCAGTGTTGGGTACTTATTGTCTCGTTCAGATACCGCCTTCGTCCAGCGCCTTGCTCATGTCGTCCACGATAGTCTGGAGGGTGGGTCGGTGCTTGGACTCTGGGCGGAACATCTCCTCCAGGAAGGCGGGGTCTGTGAAGAAGTCCAATACGTGGTCTATCCTACCCAGGCTCTTGTCCGTGAGGTGATTGCCCACTAAACCCTTCAGTAGTTCCCGGCACTCGTTGACGTTCTTGGTGAGGAACACTTTGTCAAATGTGAACTGCACCTCGAAGAAGCTGATGATGGTCTTGACTATGGTGGTGAATTTGGTCCTCAACTGAAATCATATAATACCTCTCATCATTATACATACTTTGACAACATACTGAGCATGTCTAACAGATCCAGATTAGATAGCTTTAAATGTAATCATGGCCTCACACACACACATACACACTGGAAGAAAGACGAAAGCGAGGTGTACAAATGTGTCATAGAAATAGATATGATAGATATAGAAAACTTGTGTTAACAAGGAATTCCCATACAATGAGAAGTCACAGCAAGAAATTAATCAAAAGAAAAGGAGGCAAAGACGTACAGAAATATAGTTTTCCAAATAGACTAATAGATCAATGGAACGCATTACCAGATAGAGTGGTGTGTGCGAAAAAAACGTTCATAAATTTAAAGAAAAATATGATAACTGGGTTTTAAAAAGAGGGACATTACGAGCTTGACTCAACCTTGTAAAGATACAAATAGTAAGAACACACAAACACACACTTCTACCTCTCTTATTGAATAAAATTTTGCATACAGTTCCCTTTAATTAAGACCAGTTAACTCTAGTCAATACATGAAAAGTGCACGTACTGTACAGTCTAATCTAATCCAATTCACGTTATTCTATGCTACTTTCTTATGTTATGGTACGCAGTTAAGAATGGTTAGCCTACCTGGCTGGCCACTTTGAGGTCGTCTGCTGAGAACTGGTCATTGCGGTATAGAATGTTGATCTTGACCACAATCTTGATGATGTTTTTGACAATCTTCTCTGCTTCCTTCTTATTGCCCGTCTGCAAGAAGTACAGTAAATAAATAAATAAAGCACAAAAACATATAGTTAAAATATGTAGCAACACACAAAGATAGAGTTGGTATTGGTATGCCCTTGATATCTATTTTATTTATTTCTGGGCAACAGTTTAAAGGAGAAAACGTATGGACATACGGACCAAACGCACATGACACACAACACTCAGACAAAATGCACACACAACACGCACGACCACCAAACCGTCTAGCCTACTCCCATGAACACTTCCCTCCATGCAGCCCAGTCCACTCACACACACACACACACACACCCAAACACACAGTGCGTACACAACTACACATTATAAAACAAATATTGTGTACACATCACTCTTCAGTTACATTACCTTAACGAATCATTTTGATGTTGATATCCGTTAAGGGTAAATTGAAGGTCTACTTAATCCACCAAAAATATAATACTAAACAGATTCCCTATTAAAAACATCGAGGTGATTTGTTTCCTGGCACTGTTTGGAGGAATCAGCAACCCTCCAATTCACACAAAAAAAAAAAAAAAAAAAAAAAAAAAAAAGTAACGAGTGAACAAAATTGTAGTAAAGCTTATGTTTTCCCCGTGATGTCCGCAGCTGCTGGTAACAACTCAAAGAGTAAACACAATAGTGAGAGAAAATATTAATAAGTTGAAGAGTAACTATTGTTTTACAGTCTGTGGTTGTTCGACGTCTCCCATTATAAGTTATTGTTACATAGTAATTCATGAAATAACATGTTTATTCCTGGCGTTGTTACCAGACGCCGCCAACGGTGTTCAGATACTATATTATATATAAGCTTCACGGGGGCTGGTGTAATCTGTTCTATCTGTGTTTGTATTCGTCAGGCAGTGTTAATTGGCAATCATCTGCTTTTAGTTAACACGAGGTCGTCCCAACCCCTGCCCTTCGATGACGTATAAGCTCATTAATTAAGAACGCATTGTGAGGGTCAGAACGAATGTGTGTGTGTGTGTGTGTGTTATATATATATACAGATAAATGCGCTGATATACATAGTTCCATCTTTAACTACGTAAAAAAAAATAAAAAAGTTTGTGGAAGGTTATGTTTTCATTCATGTTGGTCTGTTTGTCAGTTGGTCAGGGAAATAAAAACCTACGGACAGATTATGATAAATGTTTGCAGAATGACTGGTCGTTATTGAGCCTATAGAAGTGAGTTAACTCTGGTGTGTATAAGTAAAACATAAAGGTCAGAAATGAATAGTACTGTACAATTGCAGACCCTGAAAAGTCTACCCCCTCTGCAGACCCTGAAACGAGGTCTGGGGTCTTTCTGGATGACGGCTCAGTCAAACCATCACGGGCAACAAACGCACGAACATACTTCACGAACCCTCTAGGAAAATAAGAAACAGCTGAATTAGTAATGAAACAAAACAGTTACTATTCAGATTACGTAGTTCCTTTTATCTATATATGCAGATTTTATCAAATACAAAGGGAATGAATGAAGTAAAGAATTCGTCTTACAATTTACAAATCGGCGTCTGGAGTGTGGGGAAACTTTTCTTTGATTCATGACTACACCTCTGCAGTTCACCTCCATTTAGTAAATAAAGCAGCAGCTCAGATGATTCGTATTTTTAGTTTAATTTCCTGAAATATCCATCTTATCACGTATTGGTTACCGGTACATATTTATACGATTTATGTAATCATTTGAGTATAGTGGTTTATAATATCGAGGTCTATGAAGTCAAGGATTTGGCCTATCTCGATAAAAATGTGATAAATGTGACATGACGCACTGCTGGTTACGAAGCCATAGCTTAGCCTTAGCACAGTGAGCCTTAGAGGGTTCGTGGAGTATGTTCGTGCGTGTGTTGCCCGTGATAGTTTGGCTGAGCCGTCATCAAGTAAGACCCCAAGCCTCGTCTCAGGGTCTGCAGAGGGAGTAGACTTTTCATGATCTGCGATTGTACACACATACATTTATACATTTTGGCATGTGGGTTGCTTATGTTGGTAGACTTTATTTGACTTTTGATAAGACATGCATTGGATCGACTGCCCCTCTGGATATTAAGTGAATCTACGGTAAACATTGGCAGGCAAGATATAAGTACTTAGTTTATACATATTCATATATTTTTTTTCTTATGAGTGACTGCATCTTCGTAAACATACCCTATTTATCGCTGTACCTTCAATTTTTTTTTATATATAGGCTATATATAAAATTACAAATCGACTGGTGGGTGAACACCATTTATTTTGCAAAGATATTAATATTATACGTGTCGTTAAATATGTATTATCAAGGGAGATCCATTACACTAAATATAATTAATTGTTCACGACTGCACTCACATTACTACGAGTGGTGATGGTGTTGGTGAGCGTATTGGAATGTTGAGCTAATCACTGATAACTCTAACAGACTGATAAGACTAACACGTGTTCTTTCCGCTTGTGACACTGAGAGAGATAACAGTGTTGGTGTAAGTATGCCGTCACCTTACCTCGGCACAAACTGTCTCGTTGTGCACCAAAGCTTCGATTCCACATCACCTTTTACTGTACTTGGTCATAATTACTTGTTCCGAAAATCTCCTCTAGCAAAATAATCTACATCAGATAAGATCGTGTTGTTCTTGTGTCTCACATTCTTGCATATAATGTATAGTTTAAGAAGGGATCATAAGATTTGTACGGTGATGCTTTAGGAAATGGAAGAACTTAATGTTGAGCATTATTATACGTAATTTTGAGGTAATGAAACTAAACACTTTAACAGAATTATACAAAATATGTGACCACTGCTGACATAATCCTGAAATGAGCTTATTAAATGGAAGAGAATAATTATGAAAACTGGAAATTACTGACTTGTAATATATCTTGGTCGTTCTTTCACTTGTTCAATATTTTCCATGAATATAATAAATAACAAAAAAGAGAAAGAGGATAACCCACTTCATGTATAATATGGATGTACAGTCTTAGTTAAAAGTCCTGTGTCGGGTGAATGAAAGTGAGCCGTGACAATGACTCTTATGAACTAATATTAATGACACCAACAGTTACAGTTTCCCACAATTTTTCGAGTCCGTTTCATTCAAAGGTGATTCAGGACTAGTGACCTTGACTGTACACAATTACCACAAATCGATGACACAGGAAGGTCAACAATTTTCTGCAGTTGAGGTGTTTATATGCCACCCGGGGATCGAAAGCGGACACATGGAATAAAAGACTCGGGTGCTTACCATGTTTTAGAGGAACTTCTGGTACGCCCCCCTCGTTTTGGTGAATTTATGTAGGTCATAATGTAAATATTTGTCTGTATTCTCGTGTTTCATTCTGTTATGTTTTCGTGAGAGTGTGTGTGTGTGTGTGTGTGTGTGTGTGTGTGTGTGTGTGTGTGTGTGTGTGTGTGTTCATTGGATTTTCATGTGTCCCGCCTACCCTTATGTTCTGTTGCCTGCCTTTTGATTGACGCCACGCCCACTCCTCCAGAAAAAAAAAAGCTGCAGGCAGTATCGTGGTTCACATGGTATATATTCAACCAATTTATTTATCACTTTCTCTGTTCGTCATACTAAGGGCTATATGCATGAATATCAGTGGTGGCGTTGACCATGGCTAGGTAAAGGTACGATGACCTCAGACACAATATAGAGTCATCGTACCGGTACTATACCATCGTCAACACCATGCACAGATATTCATGCTATAACCTATACGGCCTTGAGACTTAATCATCATTTGGTCCGCCTCACTAATCCCGTGTTTGCTTATATATCTTATTTCTGGCAAGTTAAAACATGTCACATACTGTACAATATGTTATGGTCTGTCATCTCCGACTGACCTGGATGTCAAGAAGGAAAATATCTATCCTGGGGGCTGAACCAAAAAGGGGTTGAGGCACACCTAGGGGCTGAGATAGCCCTGGGGCTCTACTATAGGGCTGAACTGAGGGTCAGATGTTTACACACTTGTAACAGTGATTTAAACCATACGAGATAGCGTGTATAGAGGGACGTAGAGCACCACAACGCCACAAGACCGGCAGTGAGGAAGAGATATTGGCTGGTGTAGGAGTATAATATGTGTGTCATGGATTGGGACATTATACAACCCGGAATATGTAAGTAACAAAGTCTAAACTAGTAGTACACTAAATGAATGAGTAAGGAGACTAAAACCGAGATGTCGAATGGATATTGAGTTAATACTAATAGTAAAGTGATAGAGAATGATCATAGAATGTAATTGATGTTTGATATTACCTGTTCTGTTTGACAGGTTGACTCAATTCCAATAAATACGATATTGGTGTCAACGTGATGGGTTTCATTCTTCCCCATATACCTTATCACCTTGTGGTAGCGTTAACACTGTATATCATAAACGTATATTTGTATTGTATACTATATCACTTTGAAGTTGATACACCCACCCATTCAAACTTTAAAGTAATCCAATCTCTTTTATTCCCCCCTGACCTTAACAAATTATGATTACATAACATGGCAGAAATAAAGCTTTACCCTTTCACCTAAACCCACACTAATTAGACCGAGTTTACCAGGTGTCAGTATGGCTTATCTTTTTTTTAATTATGTATATTGTCAAGCCTGAAATCTGTACCATAAACCATACCCAATCCCAGACTAATCCGAGCCTTGACTGTATCTGACTGACACCTACGGCAACATGTTTGTGGACTACCGTACTGCAGCTGTCATCGATGTAATATAAGTAGTACAGTAGGTAGACCATCGATATACATTGAATATATACTTCATTTTACACCAAATGTTTTCCCAGGCTTTTGTTTTTCATTACCATACAGACTAAGATATTTCCTTAGTCTGTGTTAAAAGGATAGTACTTATTAATTAATCATCATATATCGAGGACCTACAGTACTATTGATTTGTTCTCTGTACTTCAAAGTAACATAATGTACAGAGACCGAAACAACAGTAGGTACACGTACTGATATATATATATTTATGTTGAATTGTAAGTGATCAAATATTTTCCTTATATTTCAATCTCCTACCCTCTGCTTCCTTGGAAACACCACAACAGTTACTTAAGACGAAGATTTACCATGAGGAATCCCACAACAGTTGAGCATTACAAATGTTGAAAAAAAAAAAAAAAAAAAAAAAAAAAAAAAATGAAATTACAGGAGTATTTTCAGAAATGATAGAGGCAGTATCTATTAATCAAATGTTTGTAACAAAGTAGTATACATTCTCAATACCCAGTAACAAATTATCAAGAAGTAAGCATCTTGTACTGTAAGTGGGATCGTCGGGTCTGTTTACCTATGTCATATCCTGTTGTTCTTGACGTCATAGGAGCGACATTGGACGTCACTATTCCGAGAGGGAAGCCCATACTGGAATATTTTTAGTCTCGTCGACACTCAAATGTAAATATGGATGGATGGCCAAAAATGTCTCTCTCTTAATTATACTACCAATGACGAAGCATCCTGAACCATATTTTGAGAAACTATTGTATAAGCTGTTGTTATTAATTTGTGTAATGTTCATAATCTCTCTCACTTCCCCCCTACCCCATCCCTCTCTCAAAATAAATAAATATATAAATAAATAAATAATAATAAAATAAATATATAAATAATAAAACAAATATTAATAATCACATAAATTAAAACAAAATAAATAAATAAATTATATATATGAAATAAAAGATTCTCACGTTCCCCACAAAAATATCCAATGATTTTATCAGTAGCTAATTATACCTGAACATTATAATTATTTTAGTTGACAGCTGTAACATATAATTTTAATATAAATTGCATATATAAATTAACACTCTCTGAGATCAAGAAAGTCTTTACTGACGTCATTTTGACATTATTCTTCTTCTTCTTTCTTCTCTTCTCTTCTCCCTCTCTTGTTAGGACAAATGCGTGAATAAAAAAATAAATACATCGACAAGGGGTAGTTGTAATCTTCCTTATAATGTTGCATTTCGCATAGTTGGAATTCACCGAAAAGGAAGGTAGTACAAGAAAGTAAAATGATGTCCTTGTTTATCACTTCGTTATCTAAGACAAGAAGAGATAACCTAACATAACACAGCCTTCACCATCATCCCACTTGTCTGACACTTTGTTCTTCCGGTCTAGAATACTAGTCTTCTTCTTTAGGCACCTACAATATATTTATTCGAGGAAGTTCATTAATCAAGGGGAGATTCTCTTGTTGGTGAATTAGAGGATTACTGATTCCTTTAAAGTATGCCAGGAAACATATCAGAGTGGCAATAATAATGGTGGCCTGTTGTTTGAAATAGTTTAGAAGAATCAGTTGCAATATATTTACCAACACTATAGCCTACTACCCCCTTAACAAGACTAAAATAAACAGTTACGAGAGGTATGTAATATTATGTATGTATGTATGTACAGGCACGAAATCCTCACGTCAGTCACATTGTTACCAGATCAAAACTGCCACGAGGTAGTACAGTAGCTGTAGCCTAATTGGGGATCCGTTTGTTATGTGAGTGACTGAACCTGTATACTCTTAGCGGGTCTTAACAGGGAGTTAGATATTGTGAGACTAAATATATAATTCTGACAGACCTATGAATCGAACCCTATTTCTCAAGTTTAGGACTTAAGGGGAGAAGCTCGTTTTGGTAAATTGGATGGCAACTAATTTCTCCAAACTATCCCCATGAAACAAATAGACCTCAATGTTACTAAATAGTGAATCTGTTTCGTGACATAGTTTGGAGGTTTGCAGTAGCCCACCAATTTCCCCAAAAAAGATATTCTCCCTTTAAGGGGATAGTATACGTTTGGTTGATTGGAGTGCCTTGATTCCTCCAAAGTATGCCTGGGAACAGAACCCGATGGACAAATATTATGGTGTCCTGTTGCTTGGAATTGTTTGGAGGAATCAGTTGCTCCATATTTACCAGCAGTATACTACCCCCTTAATTAAGAAACTAACCGGTATGTTATTCCACCTACTGATTTCGTTACGCTTGTCAAGTTATCATTAGAGAAGGCACAATGCAGTGAAGATTTCTACAACGCACTATACTGTATAAAAATTTCTACAACGCACTATATATAGAATTTTCTACAACGTACTTGGTGCCTACTGGTGATCTCTGGCAACCAATCCTTTCCGGAGTGAAGGCTGTGTAGGTTACAATAGGCATTACAAAATACACATTCGTAATTATAACCACCACGCCTATATTAGTTAGGTATTCTCTTCACTGTTATATTGTTCATCTGATTTTTTTTTTTTTTTTTTTATTATATATAGCCTAACTTACAGCGATAATTAATATGTTGTTAATACATATGAATGACCACTATTTACAGGGAAACTTGTTGATACATTGTGACTATTATCAAGCCATCTAAACTCGACAAGAAACGTGATGTAGCTGTGCGTGTTTGTGTGTGTGTGTGTTCTGGTAATGATGACGTATCCTACTTCCTGACTGAAGAACCAAGCAGAGTACACGAGCACTTAGCTATTCACAATACGTACCGGTACGCACATAATAAAAATAATAATAATAATAATATGTTAAAGTTTAAACAACAGGAGCAAAGACAATAATAAATATTGATTCCGACCATGTCTGAAACATACCGCCCGCTTCTTATATAATTGAAGGTGAGACAACAAGCTGGAACCATACAGAAAGAAAAGAGAGACAGTTAAAGAATTGAAAGGGAGTGGTTGGGGCCGAAGGGGCGCCCAAACACTTAAAGTATTGCCCACATCACTACAGGGAATACCCCCCTACGGGGTCAAGCACTGTAAAATTATGGTAAACATCAAGGCATGAATTTAGGTGGACAATTTTGTTCTATTATCCTACATGGGACTGATGTACTGCATCACATTCTAACCAAAATCCATCTTAAATGATACCATTGTAGTCCTATTCTAAAAACATGTATAATGACTGTAAATGACCATTTTTGGTCAAAGGGTAATTCAAATTTTGCCGGTGTTTGAATGTGGCTGAGATGAATCCCTTACCCATCCCCACACCAAATAAGAAAGTCCTAGGTCAATTATTCTGGTCGCTAGACTCTTATCAGAAAGACAAACGGACACACTGACGTGACCGAAACTATTACCTTACCCATTTAACAATATATATATTATGTGGACAAAGAGGAAAAATGAGAGGTAAGACTCAGCAAGATGTACCCTATGAGCAAAGTAAGATTATGACGAGTATAAGATGCAATTTTCCGTGATAAAAAAATATATGTTAGTGGGTTAACAGTGCATGTGTTTCACTTAGTGTGTCAAGATGCACGTGACTAGCAAAGCAGCCAACACACTTCCTATATATACACACACACTATATACATTAACTATACACTACAGTTTATACATATGGACTACATAACCTATGCATTAAAGAGCCTATACACACACTATATAGTTTATAAATATGCACTACATACTACATTATACCTATGCATTAAACAGCCAATACATACTTTATACATACCGGTACTTACTCTACACTACATTTTCTACTCATTTACAATACATAATAATTATACAATATACGCTACACACTATACATTACATTATACTATACACTACATACATAAACTACCACCATATCCATACATTACCTATACACATACTGAACAAATATTATCACGAGTATGCATTATTGTACATCATCCATACATTATTCATACATACAATAGTAAAGTTACATTTTATATACTTGTTGCACACTACTCCACCTATACACTGGACATACAGTATTTGATCTATATATAAGCCTATGTGTGAATGAGTGAGAATATTTGAGATGAGTGCACTTACCAAATTGCCCTGTGTGTGTGTGTGTGTGTGCAATACTTTTGTGCATATGTGTATATAGTAGTGGTATCTATCTATTTCTGTACCGGGTATGCATGTGTGTGTGTGTGTGTGTGTGTTCCAATTTTGTATGAATGCGTGTTTATCTATTTTTATGAGTGTATATATACGTGTCATCAATAAAGGTATGTGTGTGTATGCATGTATGTATGTATGTATATGTTAGGGTTGTGGTGGGTGAGATGCAGGACACCACCACCACCACCACCAGGCTCTTCTGTCCCTGTGCCTTTCCTCCCTCCTCTCCTCTCAGCTGACCTCCAATACTAATCCCTTTCCACTGCCTTGACACGTAACGGATCAACGCTGAATATTTCCTCACACTCTTGGTATATTCACGTGCATACATTTTATATTCTCTCTCTCTCCCCCCCCTCTCTCTCTCTCTCTCTCTCTCTCTCTCTCTCTCAGGAGGTTCGTGGTCACTCCATGTATGTATCTAGTGAATATGTGTATATATCCAGTATGTATGTATGTATGTGGATTGTGATTTCGTGTACGCCGATACAGTGCCTTCATTTATGTATTTCTATATATTTTTAATGTAATACTGTATACACTGTAAGCTGTATGGATAAAAAATATCCATCTATATCATACTTATATCTATAGAATGCAGCAATTCTATGTACAGTACCTTCCACCAAAAATAAATAAATTAATAAATAAATAAATAATAGAATAAAATGAGGTCAGTCGAATAAGGTGTCAAATGTTTCCATTGGTAGTGTCGCTTCTCAGAAATCATAGTGCGTGTACCAGTATGTATCACACTGAAAGAGTACCGTATAGAAACATTATTTTATCAAAGGTACGTATCTATTTGTGCTACTTGTGCAGTCATTGGAAAAGTAGAGTGCATAAAGTACGTCTGTTTCTATAGCATGTAGTTTGGAGGAATGAGTTGCCATTTTATTTGCTTGTAACAGATGGCTCTCATAAAGATGACGTGATTTAATCTTAACGAAGGCTTATACAACTTATTTTCTTCAGTAAAACACGAAAATAACAAATCTCAATCTTTCTTGTACTGTATAATTATTCATATGATGTGCCTCTGTATATATTCTAGTTTAGTACTTTGAAGGTCTACTGATTCCTCCAAACTATCACAGGAAACAAATCACCACAATGTTACTATTGGGGAATCCGTTTCAGGACATAGTTTGGAGGATTCAGTAGCCTTTCAATGTACCAATATGAGGTTCTCCCTTTATAGCTGCAAGGAGTAAATCGAGATGTAGTGTTTATGACCTAGTAAGCAGTTCTTTCACCTGGTGTGTGTATGTATGTATGTTTTGGGAGCAGAACTCATTACAGTGATGATGAGGGCAGCTGCTCACAAAGAAGTCTGCATGAGCATCTTGAAAGAGAGAGCCAAAGAAAACAAAAGATGAAGCAACACATAGTAATATTAGGCTATATCAGAACCTCATGCATAGATAATCAGATAATATTATGATGTATTTTGTATCTGAAAACATATATACTGTAGGAGGCGAGACGTACTGTACGAGATGGGAAAATTTCATAGTAGGTTATAAGGACATGAAACATAAAACAAATAATAAAAGGCCTGGAACACAAGTAAACAAAGAACAGAAAATCAAGGTTATCTAATTAGGCTAGGCAGGAGGGATCATACATAGGTTTAGGTGGATGTATGTATTAGCGGACTGAACTCTGCACTTACACCTCCACATACATAGGCAAAATAATGTGCTAACAACTATTATATTCACCTTTAAACCAAGACTGGAAAAAAAGATGAAGAAAAAGGAAGAAAATAGAAAAATAATAATAAAAATAACAATATAAATAATACTAATAGCAAATATATAAAAAAAATCCTCAGACTCGAATTCACGCTTAACACAATTATATAAACTGGGTCCACAGTGCCACAAACAACGTCAGAGTGACATAGCCTAGCCTAGCCTATGCGACAGTAATTTCATCATACGAAAAAATGTACGGCGGATGGTTTGCACATCGATCCTTCCTTCATTTATTATCTCTAGTTATGAGAGAGAGAGAGAGAGAGAGAGAGAGAGAGAGAGAGAGAGAGAGAGGTTTCATAAGACTACATTTTTCGTTATAATGACTTCTTGGCAAAAATACTGTAAGAGTTTACATTTGAATACCCAAGCCCTGACGTTATGTAAACACACACTCTCACCAAAACGTTCGTTGAGTATGTTACCCAACTATTGCGTTTTGGTCTACTTCAGATAGTTAAAACTGTCTTGGTGGGGGAAAAAATGCAGATACAAATGAGTGTACAGTTTCGAAACCGCTTGTATTGTCAGAGAACGGACTTATGGGTGGGTGTATTAGGCTATCTAGTAACTTACCTTATAAATTAATTAAGGGACCCTGTGATGTAGTCAGAAATTTGGAGGGATACGAGTCCTTCAAATATTGTCACGAAACACCACTTATATGGAAGGAGGAATCAGAAGCCACCAATTCTCATACACACGATCACAGGGTCCTTAACACGATATTAAAATTACCCAAGTAAAGACAATGAACATGATATTGCAATTTATTTACCAAAGCAAAGATTGTTAACGAACATTAGTTACGAACACGGACAATGAAATTTATAAACACATTTATTAATATGATCTCTTTCGTTATTATAAACTTAGGTTGTATGAATAAACATGATATATACACGTACTCTATACTTACATTATATACATGCATAAAAACATACATACATAAAATATATTCAGATTCATGCATTAATTTTCATACATACGGAATACATACACAGTATAGGTCTATACACACTGTACTAACATTACATAAGCTTATAATCTATGTAAAAAAAACACATATTTTTCCTTTTTTACTTGACACAAAGTTGCCATTTCTTAAAAAAAAAAAAAAAAAAAAAAAAAAAAAAAAAAAAAAACTACCAAATGTTCCAGACGCATCCCAGAATAATTAATGAACAAAGAAAATTATGGTCTGAGTTCCTAAAGAATACTGATGGTTAAAGGGGGGTATATAGTACAGTGTTGGTAAATCAGAAGCAACCGATTCCTCCACACTATTCCAAGCAACACACAGGCCACCATTATTCATTTTTGTTAATCTAGCCTTGTTTTCCTGGAATATACCTAGGAGTAATCAAGGTGCTCTAATGTACCAAATAGTATTACCCTCTTAACAACAGAGTGAGTCTATAAGGATGTGAGTGTAGCTGCCACCTTCACTGCACCACATATACAAATGACTGTCTGAGTAGGCTGGAAATAGCACTCATCAATGTCCTTTAAACCACCACCAACAACAACACTACCACTACCAACACTACCATTACCTACACAACCTCCACCAACAACACAACTACTACCAGCATTACCAACAACACTACCACTATCACCATTACCACCACCACCTCCATCAACAACACTACCCCTACCACTACCATCAACACTACCGCCCACCACCCATCCATCAATAACACTACCACCCACCAACCATCCATCAACAACACTACCACTACCACCATTACCACCACAACCTCCACCAACAGCACTACTACTACCAACATTACCACCAACACTACCACCTCCATCAACAACACTACCACTATCACCACCTCCACCAACAACACTATCTATACCACCAACACCAACAACACCAATACCACCAACACTATATAAGCATTTACTATTACCATTTTATTATCATCATCACATTATTGATGACGATAATGATGGCCAAACAGAGCAAGGAACATTGATCAGTGTTGAAGTTTCAGCTCAGAAAGAAAAATAAAATATCATCGATAGAAAGAAATCCCCCTCCCCTCGAGTGTGGTGATGTTTATGTAGTTTGTCCTCGTGAGTGACCCTGGTGCTGTCAAACATACAAACACACACACCAGGCAGGAAGGTCGTGGCTGTCTCACTGGTGGTGGTGGTGGTGGTTGGTGGCGGTGTTGTTGTTGTTGTTAGTGGTGATAGTAGTAGCAGATAGAGAGTGTTGTCATTGTTGTTAGTGGTGATGGCAGAAAGTGTTGCTACTGGAGATGATGTTGTTGTCATTATTTTAGTTGCTGTTGGTGTCGTGATGTGAGAGGGTGTTGCTCCTGATAATGTTTCCACTGTCAGAGGTTGTGATGAGCAGTGTTATTATTATATGGCAAGTGGCAGTAAACAGGGGTAGTGTAGAGAGGCATTGTGTCCTTGGAGATCAGACAGATAGACAGGCAGGTAAGTTGGTTGATAGGTAGTTAGGCAGGCAGGCAGGCAGGCAGGCAGGTAGGGAGGCAGGCAGGTAGAGAGGCAGACAAGCAGGTAGGTAGGTAGGTAGGTAGATAGGTAGGAAGGAAGGCAGGTAGGAAGGTAGTCGGCAGGTTAGTACTCAGGCAGGCAGGTAAAAAGGTAGGTAGGTAGGTAGGTAGGTAGGTAGGTAGGCAGGCAGACAGACAGGTAGGAAGGCAGGCAGCACGCTAAGCATCTCCATCTCTGGTATGCACATGATTGCCTAAATAATAAGGCCTCGGGCAATAACATGTTCCCAATACCATGCTGAGACAAGGGCGAGAGATTCCTGTAGGTGGCTGGGTGGTTGCTGTGTGGATTGTAAATACATTGTCTTAGATAATCCGAGTTACTGAAGATGTATGTATGAAAAGTGTATAGGCCTTTATGATGTGAACCATCTGAGGACTTGCCTTTTACTGACAACACCAACCAATTTATTTTCTTGAAGTAAAGTTCACGCAATATTTAATCTTAAAATGATAGTTTCAAGAAAGAATATGTGACAGGAGTGATCTGCAATAACAACTTTGAATAATGAAGGGCGTTGGGAACAAATTCAGAAACAAAAAATCGTTCACGTGTGCACCAAGGATTTTGTGTCCATCCATGGTTGGCAATCCCATACTTGGCCTTCCAAATAAGAGTGCATGGAGTACCGTACCTGCATTCCAAGCAAAGTGGTTCTTACCCAACTGTTGTTCTAAAACTTTATGTCTTACACTTAGCCTACTTCCCCTTCCAAAACCCCACAGAGATTCTAAACAAGAGTGGCGTAAATGCGACGACCCCACCGAGATACCCAATTGCTATTTTGAAACGTTATGTCTTGTACTTAGCCTACTTCCTCTTCCAAAACCCCACAAGGTTTCTAAATAGGAGTGGCGTAAAGGCGGCTGGCTACCTCACCAGTTTGGTTATTAAGCCCCTCCTTTCCGGAAGCATGCAGACCAATAACGCTGCACCAAGTTACCCTTCAAGTCCAGCCCAAACATCACGAGGAAAGCACAAAAAGAAGTCTTAACAGCTTTTGTCTGCAGGCGGCACCAGGGTGAGCCAGTATGTGGGTGGGTGGGTGTGAGGGTAAGCCAGTGTGTGGGTGTGAGGGTGAACTAGTGGGTGGGTGGGTGTGAGAGTGTGTGATTGATCCAGTGTGGGGGTGTGAGGGTGAGCCAGTGGGTGGGTGAGAGTGTGGGTGCGCCAGTGGATGGGTGAGAGTGTGGGTGCGCCAGCGGGTGGGTGAGGCAGTGGGTGATCCAGTGTGAGGGAGGGAGGGACTATGAGTGAGTGGGTGTGAGGGTGAGCCAGTTTTGGGTGTGTGGGTACGGTACTGTACATCCTGCATGGGGTCAAGTTCTCGTGTTGTCAGGGGAACCATAACTTTTGTGATATAACCTATACACTCCACCACAAGTACATGAATGAATAAAATAAAATAAAATAAATATATATAAAATCATGAATGACTGACGCAATCCACTGACAATAATCTTTAACTGATAGAAAGTTTACCAAATATGTCTTTATATAATGGAGGGATATTGATTTCCCCAAACTATGTCACGACCAAATAAATAAGCAACCCTCTATAATTTCACCAGTGAGAGTCGATTCTCCCCATAATGATAACCAACCACCAACCAAGTATTAGAGAGCACACACAAACACATACACACACGCCCGCGCGCGCGCGCGTAAAGGAGGATAAGTATTGCAGTCACTCTCAATTCACCGGGGTTAGATGGTACAGTACGTATTGAAACACTTGGTGTGTCTCTCTCTCTCTCTCTCTCTCTCTCTCTCTCTCCTGTACATGACAGCATAATCTATTCATTCGTTCCAATCCAACTTTATTTTTCTATATTGCGGAAGGTGAGGACGAAAACGGCATTAAGTCCGCCAGCTTAATTAATGTCCGCACCTGTAAAGTAAAATGAGTGACAGAGCTTTAATATCATGTCAAATTTCGTTGGTTCAAGATGCCTAGACACAAGCTGCGTCTGAAGGAGCATAAGGTGTGGTAAGTAGGAAAGGACAACGGTAGAATAATTTATGTACAGTCGTGGCACATAGTCCTTGATCAGGGTGTAAGGGAAAGTCTGGTCAAGGATTATGTTACATGTTACAGGAAAGATTTGTAAGTGTTGTTAATACTACAACACTATTTAACGAAGAGCTGACATACAAGTTACTTATAATGTCTGGAAAAATATAAACACCTTTTTCAGAATACAAGGTGAGCATTTTACTCACGTGGGACAGAAGCACATTTGTGTTGTCGACTATACCACCCACCGAAGCCACACCAACACAAACAAACAAACAAACAAACAAACAACCCTCCTGCCACGTGCACTCCTACACACACACACACAAACGTACCATAGCATAACATTACACCCCTCAGTCAACATACAGTATATAGGGATTTCCTGGATAGTTCTCCTCCCTTGGACAGAATTTCAGGATATATATATATTTTTTTGTCAAGGACTTGCAGAAATATATAGGTTAATGTGGAAAGGACATGTTGTACACGTATGGGCCAGTGAAGTACAAGGGTGCGTTTATTTTATTTATTCATTAATCTTTTTATTTTTTACCCTGGCGAATATACACTCTCCCTTTCCTTTTACGTTTTTTGTGATCGTTGATAGACACAATTTTTGCGTACATTCCAGTGTTACATATTTGTTGTGTAGATTACTATTATATTTCTCCAGTGGACTGCATTACATATAGGCCTACCGGAAAAAGTCAAGAGATTAAGAAAATGAGGAAGCCGGTACATTATAGCCAAGTTAATTAAGATACGGTAATGGAAGGAGCATATATAGTTAAGTATCAACAGGTAATATAATATGGAAGTGACTACTGGTGAACCGTTGCCTTTCCTTCCTTCCTGTTTGGGTGAAGTGCATAACAACCAGCCTGCAAGCTAACACACTGGCTGCACCCACTCACTCACCCTCCCACTCACTCACTCACTCACTGGCTGTACCCACTCACCCTCCCACGCACTCACTCACCCTCCCACTCACCCACTCACTTATTACACCCACTCACTCACTCACTGGCTGTACCCACTCACTCACCCTCCCACTCACTGACTGCACCCACTCACTCACTCACTGGCTGTACCCACTCACCCTCCCACGCACTCACTCACCCTCCCACTCACCCACTCACTGATTACACCCACTCACCCACGCACCCTTCCACACACTCACTGGCTGCACCCATTCACCCTCTCACCCACACACTCACTGGCTGCACCCACTCACCCTCCCACCCACACACCCACCCTTGTGAGTGAGTCAGCGGTTGAGGTAAGCTACTAGGCCAGCTCCACACTCCCCTACAGTCACCATCACAAGTTCATATCCATCCCACTCCCTCTCAATGGTAGCTACATATCCATCCCACTCCCTCTCAATGGTAGCTTCATATCCATCCCACTCCCTCTCAATGGTAGCTTCATATCCATCCCACTCCCTCTCAATGGTAGCTACATATCCATCCCACTCCCTCTCAATGGTAGCTTCAACCCCATCCCACTCCCTCCCAACAATAACTTCAAACCCATCCCACTCCCTCATAACAGTAGCTTCAAACCTATCCCACTCCCTCTTAACAATAACTTCAAACCTATCCCACTCCTTCCTAACAGTACCGTAACTCTATGTACTCTATGTATCTCTTAGTGTTCAGTGTTTATAGCCTTATTGCAACAGTACAGTATATACATGTTTACCAAGCAGCAAAAATCAATAATGTTCTCCAAGTAGTACGTGACAACTAAGGCCATGTCCCACTATCATACCTAAGAGGAAAATGGCAGGTACCGGAGTGTGGGCCTTACATCTTGAGTAGCGAGTCTAGGTCATACATATTTACTCTGACCTAGAATCACAATGCATGGTTCGGCACGTGCATGATTTGGTCAACGTTTGGTGGCATATACATTTTTTTAGGACTATCAGTGTGTGTCTTTGTCTATTTAATGACTAAATATACTGAGTATTTGTCTAGTTTATGATTAAATGAAATGAATTGAAATGGCTGTATTATCAAAAGTGTACTCTACCAGCATTAGGATAAGTTTCAATCGTATAAAACAATCATTATTACACGTAGCTGGCTCACGTCTCCTCATTACTTAACTATTTCCTTTTTCCTTTTAAATCTGAGCTTGAAGTAAGACAAGAGCTGAAATGATGAGGAGGGAGACATGCAGGGTACAAGAAGATGGTCATGAAGGTCCCACCACAATTTACATTCCATCCTACTATGTTCTCCCTCCTAGCCAAGACCCTCCCCTCAGTCACACCCACGCACACACTATCCCCTCCTTCACTCTCATAGAGTCCCCACTCCTCTCTACACTCCCACACGCACAAACTCCCCTACCACATTATACTCCCACACAGCCCTCATTCCTCCTTCATACATTCCCACACGTACAGACACGAGCACTAATAAGTATTCAGGTGTGCTTCGAATACCTAGAGACAGTAAATAAAAGGACAATAAGATCCCCATTGGAATTAGTTCGTTGGTGAATTGGACTGTTCAAAGCTTCAATCAGAGCTGTATTCTTATTAGTGCTCGTAACTGTACATACAATCTCCCATACCCCCACACACATTCTACACTCCCACACACACAGTTTCTACTCCTTTCTACACTACAATAAACACAAGTTTCCCTACCCCTTCTGTATACCCACGACCTCAATACCTAAATATTGTATCTTCCAATCCAACTTAGAACCACTTCTTTCTATACGTACGAGTACATTTGGTCACTCTTTGTAACGTGAAAACATATCTTTAACTCGTACAACACATCCTCTTCCACTCACGTACAGCAATCCTACCTTCCCTCCACAACACCTATACTGTATTTCTTCTATGGACACTACCTCTCCTTCCACGAACAGCACCTCTTATTATTTTTCCTAAGCTTCATGTACAGCCTCTCTTCCTCCCACTTGTATCACTTCCTCGTAAATACAGCCTCCAACCACTCACTCCTCCAAAACGAAGCACTTCCTGCTCTACTTGTAAGATGAATGGCACTGCTTGCTCACATAGCATCAGTAATTCAAGGCACCTCTCAAGCAACCACAACACAAGTACCACCACCACTTCCAACACCATTACCACTAACACTATCACAACTATTACCACTAAAAGCACTACTACCATCATCAGTCAACGTAACTTCTATCTTCTCGTGGAATGGTATATTGTTGTTAACTTACATAAGTCTTGGCGAGTGTGTAGACGTTGTCAAGGAGGGAGGCGAGGGTGTCGTCTATGAAGTTCTTGGCAATGTTCTTGTTGGACATTTTACTCAGCAGTTTCTTCTGAGCCTTGAGGCTGATATCTCTCGCCCGGAACGAGTCGCCCATCCTGAGGGAAAAACACAAAAAAGTTCACTAACATGTGAATCTTAACATTATTATAATCCTAAATAAATTAATATGTATATAAATAACGTCACATAGCCTACATACATAGGCCTATATGGGATGATACCACACTATAGATAACAGTAAAGTTAACAGTAACATTCCAGATATATTCGGTCAATAAATAGGTGAAGTACTGACCGGAGAAAGGTAAGAGGAGAGCACATTCAAGGGAGCAGGTGATGGGAACGATTATGGGGCCAGTCAAGTGTACACACGTGAAGGGGCAGGTAGATGTATACAGGTAAAGGGGGTAGGTGTATACAGGTGTCACAGGTGAAGGTGAGGCAGGTGAAGAAAGGCTCCCAGGAGTTCCCAGGTATAGTGATACAGGCCATGGAGGTGTGGTATTATGGTGTGGTGGACAGTTTCAAGTAACACGGTTTGTTTGTATCCACACGAGGCAAAGTTTGGGTTAAGGTTGGTGGCTGGTTTATACACGACCCAGTTACTTCACACACCAAAGTCCGGGATACAGTCGCGAAAACGTTCATCTTTAAGGGGGTACTACACTTTTGGTACATTAGAGTGCCTCGATTCCTCCAAAGTATGCCAGGAAACAGGACTAGATGAACAAAATTAATTGTGGCCTGTTGCTTGGAATAGTTTGGATGAATCAGTTGCTCCAGATTTACCAGATTCCCCCCTTAACGCCGATAAGGGACTTGAGGGATAGCAAAAAACTAGAACCTCCCAATGAGAACTCTATCCATCCTTCGATCCTCTTTACTATAAAGTCCTATAAAAAATTAACAGCTATCATCATGGAAGATAAAGTTATAAGGCAACCCTTTTGAAGATTAAGTTATTAGGCAATCATTTTGAAAGATAAAGTTACGAGGCAATCAAAACGACCTGGGAAGAGAACAAACAGGCAAGTGGGGAATGGGGAGGGGTGTAAATCAAACACGACCTTCCTGGAAAGAGAAAAGTTATGGATATATCGGGTCAGAGGTAAGTAAGAAAGATCAAAGACTAAGAAATCATTTGAGGTGCTAGTGGTGGTGGTGAGGGAAGGGGGATGAGGGATACGTGCCCCCCCACCCCTACCCTCACCCCATTAGATGATGTCTGTTGGTCCACATACACGAGTGCCAGACATCCACAAGTACAGTACAAGTTCCATGTTGGTAGAAAAAAAAAAATAACTAAATGTTGCCTCTTCAGTTCCTACACCCAAGTCAGTACACAAGGGAGGGTCTGGCACCAAGAGATTCCCTATGACAACAAACACGACTCTCTTGAACCTGACAGTGTAGTGTGTGTGTGTGTGTGTGTGTGTGTGTGTGTCTAAGAGAGAGAGAGAGAGAGAGAGAGAGAGAGAGAGAGAGAGAGAGAGAGAGAGAGAGAGAGAGAGAGAGAGAGAGAGAGAGAGAGAGAGAATTATTGTTTAGGGGGAACATGCACACTTGTCAAATTTAATGAGGTTTTTACATGAAATGAGGCGAATTATTCCTCTGGGAAATCATGGAAACACGAGGCAATATATATTAGTTATGACCTGATATAAAGTTAACGCATCGTGTATTTCAACGTTACTAAATTAAGGTTAAAATCCGTATCTTGTTTCCGGTGTGATAATGATTTTTTTTCCTGGCAGGGACCGAGGATGCAAAATATCTGAGGGAAAAACGTATTACATTACGTTACAGGAATTATTTACATACATCAGCATACAGTGTAAAAAAAAAAAAAAAAAAACTATATCTGTATTTTTATTATTATCATTAGTACTATTATTATTATTATTATTATTATTATTATTTTTATTACTATGGTATTGATCAGTGACAGAATACACAGAGGCCAAGGTAAGGTTAGGGTAGAGGAGGGGAATTCAGTGTGTGTGTTTGTGTACGAGGTAGGTTATACTGACAACAGCTGCATGGGGCTCAATCTCACTTCACCTGAGCATCTTAATTAATGGAGGTAATCTGTTGTGGGCGAATTGGGGACAACCTCGTCATCAAAATATCCAACAAAACAAATCCCCTGTTCGAATACTAATATGGTCTGTTTCCTACAATAGTTTTGGAGGAATCAGTGGCCTTCCCATACAAGAGAGAGAGAGAGAGAGAGAGAGAGAGAGAGAGAGAGAGAGAGAGAGAGAGAGAGAGAGAGAGAGAGAGAGAGAGAGAGAATTTAGGGTGAACATATGGCCCTGGGTGTAAGAGCCGAGTGCGACACAGGTGTTTCTTTAGTGACAAGTCCCACAGCTGCTAATAATGAGACGATATGTGACTATCGGAACCATAACCCCTCCAAGGACAAACCCTGTGCATTCTGTATATACGATGGATGTGTCGGTGTTATTGATACGTTTAGTTAGTCATCACTGAATGGGCTTAAGGGGATAGGACAGTTTTGGTAAGTCAAGTGATTACTGGTACTCCAAATTATTCCAAGCAACAGGCCACCAATATTTTGATCAATTTGGTCCTGTTTCCTGGCATACTTTGGAGGAATCAAGGAGCTCCAAAGTACCAAATGCATACCATTTCCTTAACCTCTTGAGTACCAATGGGTTATTCTTATAGTAATATGTTACAAAGGTTACAAAGGTTTTTGTTTCTTTTTGTTAGGCCTACTTTACAAGGTGAGGGTGATGGATGCCCTTTCATGGAATGGAATTAATTTTTCTGGAGGATGAATGAATGGAATGATATGAATTACATCTTTCATGGATTGAAAGATGAAAGAATGGAATGAAATAAATTAAATCTTTCATGAAATGGAAAATTAATGAATAGAACGACATAAATTATTCTTTCTGGAAGATTAATGAATAAAATGAAATAAATTACTCTTTCATGGAATGGTTAATGAATGAATGGCACACAAGCAAAGGACATACATAATTATCAATGAGAACAGAATTTTTTTTTAATACAGAACAATAATTTCGCTTTTAAATACAATACAGTCCTGAAACCGACTTATAGGATTCACCGACCTATCACAATACGATCCCTCCCTGACTCACAACAAAAAAACTATAACAATGGTCATTTTTCCCTTGTATTCAACAGGCTTGGCTTTATCATAAGAGTGCATGTAGACAAAGACGTAAGCTGCTGTTTTGTTTGTGGGATAACTGAAATGGTTTGTGGGCAACCTTTTGTATAGACGTTGGTAATGCTTCCTCCCCCCGAAAAAAAAAAAAAAAAAATTAGAGTATGGTGATAGTCAGAAAAAATGAATGTGAAAGTGGACAGTAGGTGGGTTAATGTTGTAATCTCTTGCAGGTGGGTTGGATTCTACATATATATTCCTCTCCAAACAATACAACAACAACAACAATAATAATAGTAACACATGCAGCTGGAGGGATTAGCCAGTATTTATGTTTGTAGAATAGATATTGTTTTTTTTGTTTTTTTCAATATTCTTATAATTATACTCTGTTAGCTACTGTCTGAAGGTCCTTTGTATTTCTTCGTAAAACAGATCCACTATAACCTCCCTTAATGATCAAATAGGTGTGGCACATCAACCAACCGCGTGAAAAAGTCGCCCTTACGCCACACTTTTCATGAACCATCGCATTACACAGGATAGGGGATATAGGGCAAAGGAAGAGACAACCTACACAGAACAGGAGTGGCGTGGGAGAGAGACTTTTTATTTATTTATTTATGTTGATTTGTTTTTGTTTTGTTTTTTGCCTGTGTGTCCTGTAAAGAGTTAATGATCAGATGCACCACTCCTCCTCTTGTTAAGAACGGAATCAAAATATTATTATTGTTACTATTTGTTTGCTACAAAGAAAAACAACACCAATGATACCACCTCGATCAACAACAATAGCAATAATAAGCCGGATAAGCAAATGGTAAAAAATATATACGAAAATCTGTGTATTTTCAAAACAACAATAGAGCTGGGAACCTAAAAAAAAAATTTCTTTCTATTTTCCTAAATCTTATTACTAATACGTATAACAACCAACCACCACCACCACCACAACTACTATTATTCCTACTACTACTACTACCATCACTACTACTACTACTACTACTACTACTACTACCACCACCACCACCACTACCACAACTACTACTACTACTACTACCACTACTACCACATCCACTATGACTAAATCTGTGTTGTTTTTGTACCTTGTGGTCCATTCTTGGCCCTCAATGCAACCCTCACTCACTCACTCACTCAGCATCCGGTTGACATTACCCTCCATCACTTTCATTCTCAGTGTGTGTGTGTAAAAGTAACTATGCTGGTGTGTGTTATTGTGTTCTTGTATTTTTAAGATGACATGTTAATAAATCATGTAATAGGTAGGCTAAGTGAGTGTGTGAGTGAGTGTGAGATTTGTGTGAGAGTGAACGAGTGAGTGTATTGAGTGAGAGGAATAACAATACAAACAAGACCACCACCATACAATCACTCCCCCCCCTCCTCCCTCCTCCCTAGCCTCTTTATACACACAACAACAGGAGTGCACAAGTGTTGGTGCCCACTCTTGTATTTGTGTGTCACGAGTCCCAAATGGTGTTGTTGTTGTCGTCGGTATTTCCCGTCTGGAAGCGGATATGTGCCTCTCAGGATTTATATTATTATGTTTGTCTCATTCAGTGGCTTTCTTTCAGTCACAGTCACAGTCTCTCTCTCTCTCTCTCTCTCTCTCTCTCTCTCTCTCTCTCTCTCTCTCTCTCTCTCTCTCTCACACACACACACACACACACACACACACACGCACACAACACTCACTTTACACACTTTCCCGTATTCCTAGTCATAGATTTTGATTACTCCTGACTATGCCCCGAAACAGGGTCCTTCACAATATATATAGGTGGTGATTCGTGGTAATATTTGAAGGACTCACTAACCTCCATTTTTCTGACTAGGCTACATCACGAGGTCCCTTAACATTTCTACGATATATTACAAGCTACTGTTATGCTGCACTGAAAGGAACGGGGGAGGACTGTACAATAAAACTTTTCCCACAACCCTCAGTGTATTATTATTTGATCGTCGTTCTGTACACGTTTCTTATGTTTTGTTTTTTTTCTTTGGTTGCTGAGTCACTGTTGTTATTGGTGAAATCTTACATTAGTGACGTCATAATGAGATACGGGAGATTTATAGAGTTTAATTATTCTAGAAAGTGTGTGACTGTTCGCAGCTGCACTTTCACAAAACATTACTTTTACTTGCACACCAACTTTCACCTTCATAACATTACTTCTTAGTCTCGGATTTATACTTATCCTTGCACTCGTTTTCATCACTCCATACTTCTCTCTCTCTCTCTCTCTCTCTCTCTCTCTCTCTCATACAAACAAATCTACTACAGCATCCCGTCTGACTCACACTTCTGCTTTCCCTCACACCCTCCCACACTCATTTGGGGATGCAATTAAATAATTAAATATAATCATCCCTGCCTCTCATACTCTCTTTAGAGTTCGCTCGCTTTACCACGCCCCTGTTGACTGTCTCTTTATGGGCCACAGTAAAACAGATCTTCACTTTTTAATTATCTTGTTAGTTGCACACACACACACACACACACACACACAGATTTTTTTTCTCTCTGCCTGTCGACTGCATTCTCCCTGTTCTGCTCACCTATGCTGTCATCTGCCTCTCCTGCCTTCGTGTCTGCCCGGCCTGTCCTACATTTTTTCCTGCTTGTCCCGTCCTGCCTGTCTGCTTGTCCTACCTTGTCTGCCTGCTTGTTCTGTTTACCTGTGTGTCCTGCCTGTGGGCCTACTGCAGCATCTCCTGAAAATATTAACACAACACGGCTCTGACCTCGACCCTTGTCTGTACCCAAGCCCAACCTAAATCCCATCAACACCCTCAGCCACGGGGTCAGAGAGAGAGAGAGAGAGAGAGAGAGAGAGAGAGAGAGAGAGAGAGAGAGAGAGAGAGAGAGAGAGGATGAAACGAGGGATGAATGAGGCAGGTTGGAGTGAATGAGGTAGGCAGTGAGTGTATAGTGATAAGTGGATCACTGTTGTTGCCCCGAGCTGCCAAGAGGAGCCAGGGTTTGCTATGGCCACACCACGCCTATTTCTCTCACTCCTCATACCTTTCTTCTTCTTCCTTTCACTCCTTATGCCTTTCTTCCTCTTCCTTTCACTCCTCATATCATAATTCACCTAACTTGCTTGTTTTCCTTTACCTCTCATGTCTTCCCTTTTTCCTCATCTTCGTTATTCTCCTGCTTCAATTCTTTCCTCTCTCTCTCTCTCTCTCTCTCTCTCTCTCTCTCTCTCTCTCTCTCTCTCTCTCTCTCTCTCTCTCCACTGCCACGAGCCACTCCCTCCCTCTTCAACCTTGTCGTGTGGTTTGTTTACAGTACTTGCACCACTTGCTCCCAGGGGTCACCACCTTAGACCTCTCACCTCTCCTCGATACACAAAAGTCAGGAACAATAATGAGAGAAATGAATAAATGCAAGAAGGTAAAGAAATTATTATATTTTATCTAACACATTTAAATATGTCTATCTCTCACTAACTCTACCAGTTTTCCATATCTAACACACGTAGTTTCGGCTACAAGAGTAGGGAAATGGTCAATATATTTTACTATACATGCAAACTCTATCCAACACAGGTAAAGCAGGTAGAACAATCAAACATCATGAATCAAGAGCCATATCATGGGTTTGAACTCCCATGGGGATACGTTTGGTATTGTACAGCCACAATCAAATATCCACCGACATTTTCTTTCCATCTTAGTAAGTATCTTGGTAATAAAGAACAACACGTGTATGATTTTGCAGCACCTCATAATAACAATTGAGGGGGTTGAGTTGACGTAAGGTGTTGTAAGATTATAGCTAGATATGATACTGATTTATTGCACGATGGAAGGAAGGTGTCGGTGGTTATTTGATTGTGGCTGTACATTAGAGCACTTTGATTCCTCCAAAGTATGATAGGAAACAGGACCAGATTAACAAAAATAATGGTGGCCTTTTACTTGCAATAATTTAGTTTGGATAAATTTGTTGCTCCTGTTTTACCAACACTGTACTTCCCCCTTAATTAAGGAACTATTATCAGTGACCATGCTTGTGTGTTTGTGCGTCCACCAATGACATCATCATTACAAAGGGTATTTAGATAAAGTTGAAAGAGTTTACATACCTAACACTTATATTATTTTATAGGAAAGTAAGAAGTGATAAATTCAGATAACGAGGCATAATTTGAAGTGATGGAGAATATTAATGGATAACGAAGAGTACTTTTTTTTATACAACAAACCAATTAAGTAAATAAACATAAACTGATAACATACTGATTCACCAAACAGTTTCTACTCAAGCAAGCCAAGCTAAAAAAATTTTATGAAGCTAAAAACTATGACTAACAAACACACACAGAGAACTTTTGGACACAACAGAACGAACACCCTATTTAGATAACGGAAAGCAAAAGAGTGACTCCAGTATATAACGGCGAGGACTTTACTTAGCAAACACACACACACACACACCATGCCTCCCTCCCTCCCTCCATCCCTGCCTGCCTGCCTCACGAGTCCAGTAGTATATATATATGACAGTTATCTACAGGTTGTCAGTCAGTGTTATCGTGTGTGTGTGTCAGACGGTATGACACTGATGCAGAGTGACATGAACATCGGTACAGTTTATATAATTCACATGTTACCGAAAAGATTGTTAGGTGTAATGATGCATACGTAATTAGCTTATAGTTAGTAATTATATTTTGCTAATTTTGCCCAAACCTTAATTATCAGCCCCATCGACCACACATACATGGCCTTCATTTCCACGCTGGAGGTAGCCCCGTCACGTCGCACACCCTCCCAAACACAAATACCCAAACTTCCACCCCCTAACACACACACACACACACACACTCTACATCTGAACCCCTCAATCCCCATTGGAGGAGGGAGCAACCCTTACAGCAAGTGGGTAAAAAATTTAAACAAAAATAGTAATTACCGTACATCTTGATTTCTCCACACTATGAAAAGAAACAGACAATGTCACGGTTACTTAAAAGGAAACTGTTTTGTGGTATAGTTTGGAGGAATCAGAACTACATAGCCCTCCAATTCACCAACAAAAGACTCTCCCCTTAGGCTAAATATACCATGGAGAGCAAGGTTAGATGTAAACTTTAATTATTGTTTTATATATAGGTTGTATATTTTCACAACACCTGCGTCATGTAACGTTATTCCGCCTTTTCTTTCTCTATTTATTCATCGTTAGTTTCGTCTCTCTCTCTCTCTCTCTCTCTCTCTCTCTCTCTCCGTTTCATCCCCCCCCCCCTCTCTCTCTCTCTCTCTCCCTCATCTCCGTTTCATCCCCCCCCCCCCTCTCTCTCTCTCTCTCTCTCTCTCTCTCTCTCTCTCTCTCTCTCTCTCTCTCTCTCTCTTTCTCTCTCTCTCTCTCCCTCTCATAAATAACCTCAAATGGGGCTGCTCCTCTCTGCACCCCCTCTGAAACACCCACCCCTTTGTTCCCTGGTGCCTCTTCTCTAAGTGGCACGACATGATAACTGAAGTGTGGTGGTGCTCGTTGACATGATATATGAAGTGTAAGAGTGCTAATAAATGAAGTGGGGTTGGCAGTGGCGATGATACTGGTGATAAGTGAAGTGTAAAAGTGGTAGTAAATGAAGTGTGGCTGGTACAGGTGGTAACTGAAGTATATATTTCGTTGGCCTTACAACTGAAGTGTAAAAATGGAAATAAATATACATAGTGTGAATGATAGTGGTGAACTGAAGTGTAGTGGGAGTGGCTGACATGAAAATACACTTGTACGATCGGATACAGCATAGTGTTGATAAATGACGTCACACATGTAAATACAGGATGTCTACAAAGTTATCTTACGTAAGGTCTGTGTAAAATGATATCTCCAGAGTCCAGACACATAGTACAGACATATATAAGAATGAGTTTACATCACTTTCATCTAGCTTCATTCCTATAGTTCTACGGGGTCTGCTTGGCTTGGCTATTCGTATCACTGGTGTAATGTAATGTACGAGTATCTATAGTTTATACAGTACTGGCTCCGGACCTCCGTGATGACTCGACTGACTGACCAGTGTAGGCTATATACCGTACCGAGCCTTACATGTAATCTGGTAA
>JAWQEG010001825.1:0-23992 GCA_033782935.1 Petrolisthes cinctipes
ATATTGGAAGAGATAAAGATGAGCCAGAGAAGAAGAGAAAGGAATATCGGAGAAAGAGACAAAGATGGATCAGAGAGAGAGAGAGAGAGAGAGAGAGAGAGAGAGAGAGAGAGCAATGAAGGATGTAGAGAAAGAAGGATGGACACACACACACACACACACACACACACACACACACACACAGAGAGAGAGAGAGAGCAATGAAGGATGTAGAGAAAGAAGGATGCACACACACACACACACACACACAGAGAGAGAGAGAGAGAGAGAGAGAGAGAGAGAGAGAGAGAGAGACCAACAGCAACGATCCCATCACACATATTCATCGTCTTGCAAAAAATAACTCATTAATATTGGTGAGAGTAGGAGGAGGAGGAGGAAGAGGAGGGGGAGGGGGAGGGTGACTGCATTGTCTGTGAACTGAGGGAAGGAGGGAAGATGTGGGAGAGAAAGAAGGAGAGAAGGAAGGAGGGAGAGAGGGAAGATGGAGGGAAGGAGGTAAGATGTAGGGAGAGAGGGAAGATGTGATGTTAACAGAAGGAGGGAAGGAAGGAGGGAAGATGTAGGGAGAGAGGGAAGATGTGGAGTCGAACAGAAGGAGAGAAGGAAGGAGGGAGGATGTAGGGAGAGAGGAAGATGGAGGGAAGGAAGGAGAGAAGATGTAGGGAGAGAGGGAAGATGGAGGGAAGGAGGTAAGATGTAGGGAGAGAGGGAAGATGGAGGGAAGGAGGGAAGATGGAGGGAAGGAAGGAGGGAAGATGTAGGGAAGGAGGGAAGATGTGGAGTCGAACAGAAGGAGAGAAAGAAGGAGGTAAGATGTAGGGAAGGAGGGAAGATGTGGAGTCGAACAGGAGAGAAGGAAGGAGGGAGGATGGAGGGAAGGAGGGAAGATGTGTGGTTAACAGAAGGAGGGAAGGAAGGAGGGAGGATGGAGGGAAGGAGGGAAGATGTGGGGTCGAACAGAAGGAGAGAAGGAAGGAGGGAAGATGGAGGGAAGATGTGGGGTCGAACAGTAGGAGAGAAAGAAGGAGGAAAGATGGAGGGAAGATGTGGGGTCGAACAGAAGGAGAGAAAGAAGGAGGTAAGATGTGAGGAAAGAGGGGAAGGAAATATACAGTATCCCTCCAAACTACTATGCCAGGAAACAGACCACCTCCATGATACTAAATAATTAAGAGTTAGTTTGGAGGAATCAATAAATAACCTTCATAACTTTCTTGGATACTCAATACATTACTCTCTCTCTCTCTCTCTCTCTCTCTCTCTCTCTCTCTCTCTCTCTCTCTCTCCATGCTACACGATTTCTCCAAGCCTAGCTACGAAACAGGCCCCCCTTATTATAATTATATACATTGATGTGGTCTGTTGCATGGTATTGTTTGGAGGAATATTATAGTCCTCCAGTTTGACCCCAATACAGTGATAAAGAATGAGGCTAATTAACAAGGATGAGTAGAGGAAAAATGGCCTAATTATCCAAGACAGTGTGTGTGTGGTGTATATGAGAGAGAGAGAGAGAGAGAGAGAGAGAGAGAGAGAGAGAGAGAGAGAGAGTTACATAGAGTTACATAGAAACACAGACCACAACAGACCTTACGGTCCAAACGAGATGACCTGATTAGAAGGTTACTGGTAGAGAATGAATTACTCCCCAGTGATAGTCGTAGGTAAGGATAGCAAAGTAGAAGGCTCTCTCTCCACCCTCCAATCCCTCCGGCCTGAGCCGTACAGGAAATAAAGTCAGGAATGGGAACCTTGTGGGGTTGGCAGAAATACTCCATAAGGAAATTTTATAGGAAAGATAGAAAGTAGGTGAAATTTGGCTAACTTGCCACCTGTAATGGGCAAAATTATTCATTGTAACATTGTAAGTCGGGGATTAGACGCAAGGTGTTTATCTAAGCGACGTTTGAAGCTGTCTACGGTGTTACAGTCAATTACATTATGTGGAAGCCCATTCCATAAGTTGACGACTCGGTTAAAAAAGAAATTCTTTGATTCGTGCGAATTAAAAGATTTACCTATGATTTTGCAGCCGTTTCCTCTCGTGTAGTTTGATTGATCAATAGTGAAATATTTGGTGCAGTCCATATTATCTATGCCTTTGATTATTTTAAATACCTGGATTAAGTCACCTCTCAGTCTACGTTGTGTCAATGGGAATAGATTTAATTCGCTTAGCAGCTCATCGTACGTTTTATTTCTCAGACTTGGTATCATTTTAGTAACTCTATGTTGGACTCGTTCCAATTTTGCTATATCTTTCTGGTAGTACGGGCACCAGGCTTGAACACAATACTCCATAAGGGGACGGACCAAGGAATTATACAAAGTGAGGATTGTGTCTTTAGATTTATACTCGAATGCTCTACCGATAAAGCCGATAGTTTTATTTGCTTTCTTAATTACTTCCGTACACTGCTGACTGGGTTTTAGGTTACTTGATACTGTTACCCCTAAGTCTGTCTCTCAATCCACGCTTTTGAGTTGCTTACCATTTAACGAGTAGTTTGCTGCTACGTTACTATGTCCGATGTGGAGCACTTTACATTTATCTGCATTGAAGGACATTTGCCAAATTTTCGCCCAATTTGACAATTTATCGATATTATCTTGCATTTCTTTAGTCTGTGCGTTAGTGAGTACTGTATTTGCAATTTTGGTGTCGTCGGCAAACTTCGATATTATGCATGAGAGGCCTTCGTCTATGTCGTTTATGTAAACTAGGAATAGGATTGGCCCTAAAACTGACCCCTGTGGCACCCCGCAAGTAACGCCTGTCCAACTATATGATTTTCCATTTATTACCACGCATTGTTTTCGGTTTCTTAGCCAGTTCTCTATCCATCTTACGGTATCGCCTTGGATTCTGTGTGATTTTAGTTTAGATATTAAGCGTTTATGGGGAACTTTGTCAAAGGCCTTTTGGAAATCTAGATAAATTATGCCTACTGCTTTACTCTTATCATATTCATTGAAAATGTCATTTAAAAAGTCTAATAGGTTCGTTAGGCAAGAGCGTTTATTACGAAAACCGTGTTGAGTGTCTCTAAGTAAGTTGTTTTCCTCTAAGTGATTTGTAAGTTTATCTCGTATGATTGTCTCTAGCATTTTGCATACGACTGAGGTTAGGCTGATAGGGCGATAGTTGCTAGGTAGAGATTTGCTGCCTTTTTTAAATATTGGTGTTACGTTAGCGAGCTTCCAATCGTCAGGTATTGTTCCAGTGTGTAAAGAATAGTTAAAGAGCAGAGTCAGAGGTTTTACTATTTCGCTTTTTGCTTCCTTTAATACCCGAGGGGAGATCGTGTCTGGCCCAGGTGACTTATTTACATTTAATTTATCAATACATTTTATTACGTCACTTTCTGTTATGCTGATATTACTTAATACCTCGGTATTTTCATTTTGGACTGTTGTTACTGCTGGTATATCGTTTGGGTTTTCTGTAGTAAAGACTGATGCAAAGAAAGTGTTAAGGATACCACTCATTCGCTCTTCATCTGTAGTAAAGTCCCCATTCTCATCAAGTAGTGGTCCGATAGTTGACGTGAATACTTTCTTATGCCGAATATAACTGTAGAACTCTTTCGGGTTTGTCTTACTTTGATTTGCAACGTGTTTTTCAATGGTCTTTTTACTCTGTTTGATTAACTTTTTGGCTTTTCTTCGTAAGTCTGTAAACTTGGCCCGCACGTTATTATCGTCTGTGATTTTTACTCTATTATGGGCGTTCTTTTTGGCGCGTAAACAGTCGGCTATCTCTTTACTCCACCACTTGGGCTTTAAGTTTTGTGCTGAACGTCGGTTTTTTAACGGTATGCTATCTTTGACCGCTTTTGCGTACGCATTAGTGAAAAAGTTCCATTGTGTATTAATGTCAATAGTGTCTCGCAGACATTTCCAATCGGTGTCTTTTAGTATCGCTCTGAGTAGGTGAAAATTAGCTTTTCTAAAGTCGGGGATTTTTTCGTAGCTGTAATTTATTTTGCTTCTATTGAAATTTATACTGAATGTGATTATGCGGTGGTCGCTATTAGTAAACTCATCACCCACGTTAATATTCCCTATCAAGTCTTCTTTTGTTGCAAATACTAGGTCAAGAACGTTATTTCCACGAGTTGGGCTATTATCAAATTGCATAAGAGAGCTTTCTTGTAAGTTAGTATAAAGGTCTTGTCCATAGTGAGCTGATAATGGTTCTCCCCACTTTGTTACTGGTAAATTAAAATCGCCAAGAATTACGGCCTCTTGCGTGTTACTCATCTCGTTAATTTGTTCTTAGATATCACTGTCGGTTTGTACTGGTTGAGCTGGGGGTCTGTATAATAAGGCTAACAAAAGTTTCATCCCGAATTTATTTCTAATGAGTATATATAGTGTGTCTACGTTAGCGATATGGGGCTTTGATAATAGGATCGGTTTGAGGTCATCTTTAATATATAATAGAACTCCGCCTCCCCTTTTATTTGTTCGACCTTTCTCAAATATTGTAAAGCCAGGAATTTTATACTCTGCTAGGAAGTCTCTATTTTCAGTATTTAGCCACGATTCTCTAATGCCGATTATATCATAATTTTCTGCGAGCGTTATTTCCTCTAGATCTGTGAATTTGTTATGGATGCTGCGAGCGTTAACATAAAAAACCTTTAGACTATTTCGTTTGGGTAACTGCACGTTTGCCCGTGTTATTCTGTTTGTTCGTATTACGTTACCTGACCTAGAGAGAGAGAGAGAGAGAGAGAGAGAGAGAGAGAGAGAGAGAGAGAGAGAGAGAGAGTGTGTTTGTGCCTCTCTCTCTCTCTCTCTCTCTCTCTCTCTCTCTCACACACACACACACACACACACCAAAAATATTAAAACTACCACTAGCCATACACAAGAAATAGGAAATATAAGTATATACACACAATATACAATGAAAAGAGAGTGAGAAAATTGAAGGTAAAGAGTCGAACGAGGGGGACAGAACTGCATGTGAAGAAGAAAGAGTCGTGGTATGGAGTGGAAAGAAGGGAACACCAATTTAACTCAAGGAGGACAAAGGTGGACTGGGGTCGAGAGAGAATGGGTTGGGTGTGTGGATGTGGAAGGAAGGAAGATGGGAGGGGATGGAGTGGAGAGAGGATGGTGTTTGGTGTGTGTGTGTGGATGGAAGGAAGAGGGGAAGGTGATGGGGTCGAGAGAGAATGGGGTGGGTGTGTGGATGTGGATGGAAGGAAGAGGGGAAAGTGATGGGGTAGGGTGTGTGTGTGGATGGAAGGAAGAGGGGATGATGATGGGGTCGAGAGAGAATGGGGTTGGGTGTGTGTGTGTGGATGGAAGGAAGAGGGGAAGGTGATGGGGTCGAGAGAGAATGGGGTGGGTGTGTGTGTGGATGGAAGGAAGGAAGATGGGAGGGGATGGAGTGGAGAGAGGATGGGTGTTGGGTGTGTGTGTGTGGATGGAAGGAAGTTGGGGTGAAAGGTGGTGGGGTCGAGAGAGAATGGGGGTGGGTGTGTGGATGTGGGTGGATGGAAGGAAGAGGGGAAAGTGATGGGGTCGAGAGAGAATGGGGGTGGGTGTGTGTGTGGATGGAAGGAAGGAAGATGGGAGGGGATGGGATGGGAGAGGATGGAGTGGAGAGAGGATGGGGTTGGGTGTGTGGATGGAAGGAAGTTGGGGTGAAAGGTGGTGGGATGGTGAGAGGATGAGTTGGGTGTGTGGATGGAAGGAAGAGGGGAAGGGGATGGGATGGGATGAAAGGTGGTGGGATGGAGTGGAGAGAGAATGGGTGGGGTGGATGTGGATGGGATGGGATGGGGAGGGGATGGAGTGGGGTGGGTGTGGATGGAAGGAAGGAAGGAAGATGGGATGGGAGGGAAAGGGGATGGGGTCGAGAGAGGATGGGTCGAGGGTGTGGATGGAAGGAAGGAAGGAAGATGGGATGGGATGGGAGGAAAAGGGGATGGAGTGGAGAGAGGATGAGTTGGGGGTGTGTATGGAAGGAAGGAAGATGGGATGGGATGGGAGGGGATGGAATGGAAAGAGGATGAGTTTGTGGATGGAAGGAATGAAGATGGGATGGGAGGGAAAGGGGATGAGGTGGAGAGAGAGAGGATTTGTTGAGGGTGTGAATGGAAGGAAGGTGCAGGGGCTTGTAGTGAGGTTTAGGAGGGATAGGAGAGGTGGGAGGGGGTTGGAAGGTGCCTCACACACACACACATACACACACACACACACGCACACACACACGAAGAGAAGGAAAGGTCTCTCTCTCTCTCTCTCTCTCTCTCTCTCTCTCTCTCTCTCTCTCTCTCTCTCTCCCCCCCCCTGTGACCGTTCTTAGGTGCCTAAAGGCTCGACTGCTCTTTGGTGAGAGAGCTTTCGTGCCTCGCTGGCTGCCAGGCCAGTAAAAGATCTCGGATTAAGTCGTGGACATTTAGTTTTACTATTTGCTTTAAGTTTGGCCGCGGATGGAGGATTAGTAGGGATTAGTAGGACGACGGTTACACTTCAAGCACCCCTGTCGAAAAATCAGAGTCCCATTTACTTAGGACTCTTGTGCTGCTCAGTTGGGAGCTGCGGCACGATTGGGGCCGTCCGACCCAGGGGAGACCTTAGGGTTGGTGTGCTTGGCTCATAAGGTTTCTGTTGGCCGAACGACCGAAAACCTTCTGGAAGTAGGCGGATGAGACTTATGCGAGACCAAATCACACTACCCTTTCTTTTATATTATTGGTCTGAAATTGAATTAGAGCGAGATGACTGGTCCATCAGCAAGAAAATTTACATGTACTACATGCAAGGTGTACCGCTGGTGTGAGGACTTCAGCGGGAGGAGTGCGAGCGACCTAGACTCCTCGAGTGTCTGCGACTTTTGCAAACTCGAGGAGAGGTTGATGAAGCACATCTCACTGCTCACGAAGGAGAACAACTCCCTAAAGGAGGAAGTTCTCCGAATGGACTCGCAGAGGTGTGACTGCCATGTGAGAGACAAGGCAGTCCAAGGAGCTTCTTCACCGGAGAGCTCCACCACGGCGGTAAAGAAGAAGAAGAAGAACAAGAAAAAGAACAACAAGAAGAAGAACAACAAGAAGAAGAACAGCAACAATGAAGAGGGAGAAGAGACTGCAGAAGGAAAAGAGACTGCAGAAAAGTGTGATGGAAAAGAGGAGCAGAATATGGAGAAGGAAGAAAAACCCAAGAAGATAATTGAGGAGGGATTAGAGGAAAGTGAGGAATCAAATAAGAAAGAAAAGAAAATGAAGAAGGAAAAGAAAACGAAGAAGAAGCAACCTGGAGGAAGTGACGAGCCCGGCAGGAATTCAAAACAATCTCGGGTTCCTCACAAGGCATCTCGTGCTCCTACCAAGGAGAGGCCTGTGGATATACACATTGTAGGTGATTCCCAGGCACGAGGGCTGGAGCCCCTAATGGCAGATCGCCTTCACTCTTCTGTGAAGGTGAATTGTTTGCCAGGTTGTGGCAATGCTGACCTCCGAAAGGAAGCTGAGAGGATCCAAACGTCCAGATCTGCTGTCATTGCACTCATGGTGAGTGGTAATGACATCTACCTGAGAAATGGTAGAGTAGGCATGACCGAAGGAGTCCTCTCGGATGTGCTCGGTGCAGTAGATGACTGTGGGTTAAAAACCCGCAGAAGGGTAGTTGTCGGCATGCTCCCAAGGAGAGGCCCTTTAGGGACTGCTCTGTCAAAGAACATTGCAGTAAATCAGCGCCTGGCTGATTTGTGTACTGCCGAGGGGGTGTTCTTTGTGGACCCCTACACCTCACTCTTTGGTAGAGACGACCTCTACCAGAGGGATGGCACACATCTCTCACTAAAGGGGAAAGAAGTGCTTTCCAAATTAATGGAAGACGCCGTCCGACGATGTCTCAGGAGCACTCGACCGAGCGTGGAGGAGAGCCCTCGTCGCTATGCTAGAGTGACCCCAGAGAAGACATTCGCTGAGATCCTGAAGAAGGATATCCCCAGCACTACCAAGACAATGACCAAACCGGGAAACGGAGGAGTATAGGGAGCCCTGCAGTTGGGGGTTCCCTGAAGGTTCTATTGTTCAACGCCAGGTCCATCCGAAACAAGTTTTTGGAACTGCGGGCCCTCGTTGCGACAGAGGAACCCGAGATGGTGGCCATAACGGAGTCATGGTTGAGAACCTCAGACAGAGATCTTGAAGGGGAATTCGTGATTCCAGGCTACCAACTCTTCCACAAAGATAGAGAGGACAGAGGGGGTGGTGGTGTGCTGTTGTATGTAAAGAACTCCATCAAATCGATGACCTGCAACATCACATCGAACCACGAGCTCCTTGGAGTTGACCTAGAAATAGGCACTGCAAAATACAGAACCCTGCTGCTTTATAGACCCCCTGGACAACTCAATGAGATGGACAGGGACCTATACCAGTTGCTGGGTGAACTAGTGGACGGCAGGGTGTGCATCCTTATGGGGGACTTCAACACACATGTTGACTGGGAAACCAGAGAGCCCTCTGCCGAGAACACACCACTCTTGGAGTTTGTAAATGATGAATTCCTCACTCAATGGGTAAGGGAGCCAACAAGAGGTGCTAACATACTCGACCTGGTCCTCACCTCAGAGGATGACATCATTCAAGACCTCTCTGTAAACGAAGAAATAGGTGGAAGCGACCACAAGCTTATAAGATTTTCAGTTAAGGTCCCTAATATGGAGTCCGTGACCCCGGTGCATAGAAAATTAGACATGGGGAGAGCGAACTTTGCAGGTCTTCGTGAAAGTGTTGCTGAAATGGAACTAGAGGAGGGAGAGAGTGCTGATGATCTGTGGAGGTCATTCTTGTTTTCCTTCATGGAACTTCAGTCGCGCTTTATTCCTCTGAAGGGAACAGGTCAGAAGTTCATTCAACCTAAGTGGTTTAATCGGGAAATCCGTAACCTACTAAGGGAGAGGAGAACTGCGTATCGTCGAGCGAAGACATCTGGGGACTTTGACGGTCATAGAAGACTGAATCGAAACGTGAAGTCCAAAATAAGGGCGGCTAAGCGTGCTGAGGAGGTCCGTGTGGCTAGACTCTGCAAAGAGAACCCCAAGGAGTTTTTCAGTTATGTGAATGGCCGTAAACCAATCCGACGCAGGATCGGTCCCTTGGTGAATGAGGATGGAGCATTGATGCACTCTGATGCAGAAAATGCTAACCTCTTAAATGAGTATTTCTCTTCAGTGTTCTCTGAGGAGAGTGGTCCCATTCCCGAACCTTTGGACTCCTTCAGTGAGAAGTTGGAGTCAATGGTCTTCATCCAAGAAGAAATCGAGAGAAAAATAATCGAATTAAAAGCAAACAATTCCCCTGGTCCGGATGGGTTCTTACCTAGAGTGTTGAAAGAAGTGCATGGTGAAGTATCACGGCACCTGTGCATGGTCTTCAACAGGGTAATCCAGACTGGATGCGTTCCTAGAGACTGGCGTGAGGCAGAGGTGACTCCTATCTTCAAGAAGGGAGATGCTAGCCAACCGTCAAACTACAGACCCATCAGTTTAACCTCGATAGTCTGTAAACTCATGGAGAGCATCATGGTGGACAAAATAACAGCACACTTAGAATCAAATTTGCTACTGAGGGGTTCCCAGCATGGGTTCCGGCAGCACCGGTCATGCCTCACAAATCTGGTGGAATTCTTCCATTTTGTTTTCAGTGAGCATGATCGGGATAAAGCGGTCGATGTTGTCTACTTAGACTTTCAGAAAGCCTTTGATAAGGTACCCCACCGCCGCCTCCTTCGGAAAGTGCGTGCACTGGGCATAGACGGAAATGTGGCAAATTGGATAGAGAACTGGCTAAGTGACAGACGGCAGCGGGTGGTAGTGAATGGACAGGCTTCAGAGTGGGTGCCCGTTACTAGCGGCGTTCCCCAAGGTTCTGTTCTGGGACCACTACTGTTTATCATCTATGTTAATGACGTGGATGGTGACATGGTTGCCAAGATTTCCAAATTCGCCGATGATACTAAGCTTGGTATGAATGTCGCGAAAGAAGGAAATACTACCCGCTTACAAGAAGATCTTAGGAAGATCGGGGAGTGGTCTGACACGTGGCAAATGCCATTTAACGTGAACAAATGCAAAGTTATGCATATAGGCCACAGAAACCCCCGAACAGAGTATAACCTTAAGGGCAATGCTCTCGTAAGCACTGATACTGAGAAAGACTTGGGTGTAACTATCACCAGTGACCTCAAGTTCTCAAAGCAGTGTATTGAGGCTGAGAAGAAAGCCCAAAGGATGTTAGGGTACATAAAGCGACAGTTTGGATACCGGAACAAGGAGATAGTACTTTGTCTGTACAATTCCCTTGTCCGACCGCACCTGGAGTATGCAGTCCAGTTTTGGAGTCCTTTTTACCGAAAGGATATCGCGAGATTGGAACGAGTGCAAGCCAGGGCAACCAAACTTATACCCTCTCTTAGACACAAGAGCTATAAAGATCGGTTGGTAGAACTCGACCTATTCTCTTTGGAAACCCGGAGACTGCGTGGTCAGCTTATCGAAGTGTTTAAAATACTACGAGGCTTTGACAATGTAGACTACAGGGACATTTTCCAACTCAGTGAGGGCACAACCAGGAATCATGGCTACAAACTTGAACTGAAGCGATACAACCGTGATCTGTGTGGTAAGTTCTTTACATACAGCATCTGCGGTACTTGGAACGCGCTTCCTGCTGATGTAGTCAACAGCAACTCTGTGGATCAGTTCAAGTCCAGATTAGACAAAGCCTTAAATCACCGTCTAGGTGTTTAAGCCGTTGTGCGAGTGTTCCTTGATGGTTTCACATGACACATTCGAGGACGGTCGCCTACTTGCGCAACTAAACCCACAGGTACCCTCTTTGTATGGATCGTAAGGTCTCCTAGGGTACTTCTTTTCCTTGTAACTCCTTGTAACTCTCCTCTCTCTCTCTCTCTCTCTCTCTCTCTCACACACACACACACACACACACACACACACACTTGCCCGCCTGTACTCACTTGCCCGCCTGTACTCGCTAGTCGCACGCTCGCTTCGTCCCGCGCAGTCGCCTGGCTTCAGAACCCGTCCTTTGTGTTTTTGTGTGTATTTAAGTGGCCCAGTGTGTGTAATTCCGTTTGTGTATTTACGTGGCCCAGTGTGTGTGTATTTAAGTGGCCCAGTGTGTGTAATTCCGTTTGTGTATTTACGTGGCCCAGTGTGTGTTTGTATTTAAGTGGCCCAGTGTAATCCCGTTTGTTAAGTGCTGTGTGTGTATTTAAGTGGCCCAGTGTGTGCATTTACGTGGCCCAGTGTGTGTGTATTTAAGTGGCCCAGTGTAATCCCGTTTGTTAAGTGCTGTGTGTGTATTTAAGTGGCCCAGTGTGTGTATTTACGTGGCCCAGTGTAATCCCGTTTGTTAAGTGCAGTGTGTGTTTTTACGTGGCCCAGTGTGTTAAGTATTTATACTTGGCCCAGTGTGTTAAGTGTTTATACGTGGCCCAGTGTGTTTTGGTGTGTTAAGTGATTTGTGTTATTGAGTGCGTGTGTTAGGAATTCGCGTTCCCGAGTGATTGTACGTCTGCATCGGTGTGTGGAGCGAGAAGGAACTCACAGCACATCACTTCTCACATAAGTATTCTTACTTAAAACAAAAAACTTCATATCTCTCAATCTATTATCTCTGTATTTTCCAGTTTTTACCCCCCATCCCCTGACACCCCCCTCCCAACACCCACACCTCGACTCAACCGTCCTTTTCCTTATTTCCCCATTCCCCCTGACCTGACCCAACTAAGCCTTTTTAATTTTAATCTTAATCTCACCACACCTTAATTATAACCTGTCTACACGTCTGTAGTGCCCTTTTCAACACTGTACTGTGTTCCACTATATATTAATATATATTGTCTAGACATTTGCATTTATATAATTCTGTATCCTTACTGTATTTAATAGTAATTATTATTATTTTCTTTTTTCTAGACATAGTCATATTATTATAATTCTATATTAATATTATTTCAGGTTCGTTCTACTTTATTTTATTAGTTTACACGTCCGTGGTTACTGTGTTTTATTACTAATTCTACATTTCTATATTTATAACTCTTCATTTTCTTTGTATTTCTATATCAATATTTAATTTCATCAGTTCATTCTAATTTTTACAGTATTAGTATTTAACTCTATTTTAATATATTTGTATACACGTTTCGTGTCCCCTGTTCAATAATAATTGTATTTCTTTACAGGCCTAAACATTTGCATTCTTTGGTATTTCTGTACCAATACTTAATTAATTTGATCAGTGCATTTTAATTTTACAGTATTAATATTTAACTTCTTACTCGGTGTATTCCCATATTTTGGTCGCCCCTTACCCCCTCACACTCACCTGATCTCACCTCACCTCATCTCACCTCACCTCATCTCACACACCCGTGTACACGAGTGTGTGCCCTTCCCTCGCCCTCGCCTTAGCTTTGGTCCTTTTCCACTCCTACCACCTCACCTCTCCTTGGTAATTATCCCCCTCAAGGGTAGTTTCACCTTCGAGATAATCCCCTAACCCCTTCTACCCCTATCTTTTCTCCCTCTTCCCCCAACCGATCCTAAACCTATACCCAACCACCTCACCTCTCCTTGGTAATTATCCCCCCCAAGGGTAGTTTCACCTACTAGATAATCCCCCCTTCCCAACTGACACTAACGCCTCCTACCCCCATCTTTTCTCCCTCCTCCCCCAACCGATCCTAAACCTATACCCTACCACCTCACCTCTCCTTGGCAATTATCCCCCCCAAGGGTAGTTTCACCTACTAGATAATCCCCCTTCCCTACTGACACTATCTTTTCTCCCTCCTCCCCCAACCGATCCTAAACCTTTACCCTATCGTTCCCTCACCCAAACCTCTACTTCCATTCTGTACATTTCGTACATCTCCCCCTAACCTCCTCAAATTGAAATTAATTAATTAATTATTAAATAAATAAATAAATATATTAATAAATAAACTAATAAATTCATAAATTAATTATTAAATAAATTAACAAATAAATAAACTAACAAATGAATTAATAAATTATTAAATAAATTATTGAATAAATTATTAAATGAATTAATAAATAATTTGATATATTAATAAATAATTTGGTAAATTAATAAATAATTTGATAAATTAATAAATAATTTGATAAATTAATAAATAATTTGATAAATTAATAAATAAATTAATAAATAATTTAATAAATTAATAAATAACGTGATAAATTAATAAATAATTTAATAAATTAATAAATAACTTGATAAATTAATAAATAATTTAATAAATTTATAAATAATTCAATACAATAATAAATAATTTATTAAATTGAGAAATAATTTAATATATTAATAAATAATTTAATAAATTAATAAATAAATTAATAAATAACACCATGGCACCTCAACTAACCTGTTCTACCTGCTCTGGTACTTTCGGCCCTACTATTTTCGCGAACAGAGACGTCCTTGTTTGTAGATTTTGCAACTTACGAGAGGATACTTCGACCGACTTGAAGGCAGCACAGCGCAAGATCGAGGCCTTGAGTGAGAAGTTGGAAACACTACAGGAATTCGTCACTCTCAACGTAGGAATGACATCGACTCCTACAGCACCCGTCGTCACAGCCCCCGTACAGACTGCCTCTACACCCTTACCTCCACCGGCACCACCAACTACACCATCTCCACGGGAGGAGTTCCGCATTGTCAGGAACAACATTCGACCCACAAGGAACATTATACCCATCACTACGTGCCAGAACCGCTTCAAGATCCTGGCCCAAGACGACGATGAAGACGACACCGAGGCCAGGCTGGTTGGTGACTCCATGGTAAGGGGTCAACTCACCGAGTTTTGTGGCCGAGCACCCAAGTCGAGGAAGCGATTTTGCATCCCGGGTGGCGGCCTAGACGACGTGATTGACTCAGTGGACGAAGTGACAAGCCTGGCCCCCGACAACACCACGTACGTCATCCACGTTGGAACTAACGACGTATTGAAGACCAGATCGGAAGAGCTCCTCAACAAGTACCGACAGATGATTGCGAAGTTCAAGGAAAAGACGAACAACATCATACTTTCTGGAATCATCCCCCGCAGACAAGCAGACACCCGTTTCTTCAACACCGCTACTAGTATCAACCGACGACTTGCCAGCATCTGCAACGAGGAGAACGTCGATTTCGTCAACACATGGGACAACTTTTATTTTGATGACTCGTTGTTCTCAGATGATGGTGTCCATCTGAATCAGGTAGGAGCAGCCCGTTTAGGACGTTTGCTAAACGACGCGGTCATCAACCATCGTACAAAAAACGGGACTGCCCAGGTACTTCAAGGTCAGGTAACGTAATACGAACAAACAGAATAACACGGGCAAACGTGCAGTTACCCAACCGAAATAGTCTAAAGGTTTTTTATGTTAACGCTCGCAGCATCCATAACAAATTCACAGATCTAGAGGAAATAACGCTCACAGAAAATTATGATATAATCGGCATTACAGAATCGTGGCTAAATACTGAAAATAGAGACTTCCTAGCAGAGTATAAAATTCCTGGCTATACAATATTTGAGAAAGGTCGAACTAATAAAAGGGGAGGCGGAGTACTATTATATATTAAAGATGACCTCAAACCGATCCTATTATCAAAGCCCCATATCGCTAACGTAGACACACTATATATACTCATTAGAAATAAATTCGGGATGAAACTTTTGTTAGCCTTATTATACAGACCCCCAGCTCAACCAGTACAAACTGACCGTGATATCTATGAACAAATTAACGAGATGAGTAACACGCAAGAGGCCGTAATTCTTGGCGATTTTAATTTACCAGTAACAAAGTGGGGAGAACCATTATCAGCTCACTATGGTCAAGACCTTTATACTAACTTACAAGAGAGCTCTCTTATCCAATTTGTTAATAGTCCAACTCGTGGAAACAACGTTCTTGACCTAGTATTTGCAACAAAAGAAGACTTGATAGCGAATATTAACGTGGGTGATGAGTTTACTAATAGCGACCAACGCATAATCACATTCAGTATAAATTTCAATAGAAGCGAAATAAATTACAGCTACGAAAAAATCCCCGACTTTAGAAAAGCTAATTTTCACCAACTCAGAGCGATACTAAAAGATACCGATTGGAAATGTCTGCGAGACACTATTAACATTATTACACAATGGAACTTTTTCACTAATGCGTACGCAAAAGCGGTCAAAGATAGCATACCGTTAAAAAACCGACGTTCAGCACAAAACTTAAAGCCCAAGTGGTGGAATAAAGAGATAGCCGACTGTTTACACGCCAAAAAGAACGCCCATAATAGAGTAAAAATCACAGACGACAATAACGAGCGGGCCAAGTTTTCAGAATTACGAAGAAAAGCCAAAAAGTTAATCAAACAGAGTAAAAAGGCCATTGAAAAACACGTTGCAAATCAAAGTAAGACAAACCCGAAAGAGTTCTACAGTTATATCCGGCATAAGAAAGTACTCACGTCAACTATCGGACCACTACTTGATGAGAATGGGGACTTTACTACAGATGAAGAGCGAATGAGTGGTATCCTTAACACTTTCTTTGCATCAGTCTTTACTACAGAAAACCCGAATGATATACCAGCAGTAACAACAGTCGAAAATGAAAATACCGAGGTATTAAGTAATATCAGCATAACTGAAAGTGACGTAATAAAATGTATTGATAAACTAAATGTAAATAAGTCACCTGGGCCAGACACGATCTCCCCTCGCGTATTAAAGGAAGCAAAAAGCGAAATAGTAAAACCTCTGACTCTGCTCTTTAACTATTCTTTACACACTGGAACAATACCTGACGAATGGAAACTCGCTAACGTAACACCAATATTTAAAAAAGGCAGCAAATCCCTACCTAGTAACTATCGCCCTATCAGCCTAACCTCGGTCGTATGCAAAATGCTAGAGACAATCATACGAGATAAACTTACAAATCACTTAGAGGAAAACAACTTACTTAGAGACACTCAACACGGTTTTCGTAATAAACGCTCTTGCCTAACGAACCTATTAGACTTTTTAAATGACATTTTCAATGAATATGATAAGAGTAAAGCAGTAGACATAATTTATCTAGATTTCCAAAAGGCCTTTGACAAAGTTCCCCATAAACGCTTAATATCTAAACTAAAATCACACAGAATCCAAGGCGATACCGTAAGATGGATAGAGAACTGGCTAAGAAACCGAAAACAACGCGTGGTAATAAATGGAAAATCTTCTAGTTGGACAGGCGTTACAAGCGGGGTGCCACAGGGGTCAGTTTTAGGGCCAATCCTATTCCTAGTTTACATAAACGACATAGACGAAGGCCTCTCATGTATAATATCGAAATTTGCTGATGACACCAAAATTGCAAATACAGTACTCACTATTGCGCAGACTAAAGAAATGCAAGATAATCTCGATAAATTGTCAAATTGGGCGAAAACTTGGCAAATGTCCTTCAATTCAGATAAATGTAAAGTGCTCCACATCGGACATCATAACGTAGCAGCAAACTACTCGTTAAATGGTAAGCAACTTAAAAGCGTGGATCGAGAGACAGACTTAGGGGTAACAGTATCAAGTAACCTAAAACCCAGTCAGCAGTGTACGGAAGTAATTAAGAAAGCAAATAAAACTATCGGCTTTATCGGCAGAGCATTCGAGTATAAATCTAAAGACACAATCCTCACTTTGTATAATTCCTTGGTCCGTCCCCTTATGGAGTATTGTGTTCAAGCCTGGTGCCCGTATTACCAGAAAGATATAGCAAAATTGGAACGAGTCCAACGTAGAGTTACTAAAATGATACCAAGTCTGAGAAATAAAACGTATGATGAGCGGCTAAGCGAATTAAATCTATTCCCATTGATACAACGTAGACTGAGAGGTGACTTAATCCAGGTATTTAAAATAATCAAAGGCATTGATAATATGGACTGCAACAAATATTTCACTATTGATCAATCAAACTACACGAGAGGAAACGGCTGCAAAATCATAGGCAAATCTTTTAATTCGCACGAATCCAAGAATTTCTTTTTTAACCGAGTCGTCTACTTATGGAATGGGCTTCCCCGTAACGTAATTGACTGTAACACCGTAGACAGCTTCAAACGTCGCTTAGATAAACACCTTGCGTCTAATCCCCGACTTACAATGTTTACTAATGAATAATTTTTGCCCATTACAGGTGGCAAGTTAGCCAAATTTCACCTACTTTCTATCTTTCCTATAAAAAAATTTCCTTGTGGAGTATTTCTGCCAACCCCACAAGGTTCCCATTCCTGACTTTATTTCCTGTACGGCTCAGGCCGGAGGGAGTGGAGGGTGGGGAGAGAGCCTTCTACTTTGCTATCCTTACCTACGACTATCACTGGGGAGTAATTCATTCTCTACCAGTAACCTTCTAATCGGGTCACCTCGTTTGGACCGTAAGGTCTGTTGTGGTCTGTGTTTCTATGTAACTCTCTCTCTCTCTCTCTCTCTCTCTGAGACACTATTAACATCTGCGAGACACTATTAACATTAATACACAATGGAACTTTTTCACTAATGCGTACGCAAAAGCGGTCAAAGATAGCATACCGTTAAAAAACCGACGTTCAGCACAAAACTTAAAGCCCAAGTGGTGGAGTAAAGAGATAGCCGACTGTTTACGCGCCAAAAAGAACGCCCATAATAGAGTAAAAATCACAGACGACAATAACGAGCGGGCCAAGTTTTCAGAATTACGAAGAAAAGCCAAAAAGTTAATCAAACAGAGTAAAAAGGCCATTGAAAATCACGTTGCAAATCAAAGTAAGACAAACCCGAAAGAGTTCTACAATTATATTCGGCATAAGAAAGTACTCACGTCAACTATCGGACCACTACTTGATGAGAATGGGGACTTTACTACAGATGAAGAGCGAATGAGTGGTATCCTTAACACTTTCTTTGCATCAGTCTTTACTACAGAAAACCCGAATGATATACCAGCAGTAACAACAGTCCAAAACGAAAATACCGAGGTATTAAGTAATATCAGCATAACTGAAAGTGACGTAATAAAATGTATTGATAAATTAAATGTAAATAAGTCACCTGGGCCAGACACGATCTCCCCTCGCGTATTAAAGGAAGCAAAAAGCGAAATAGTAAAACCTCTGACTCTGCTCTTTAACTATTCTTTACACACTGGAACAATACCTGACGAATGGAAACTCGCTAACGTAACACCAATATTTAAAAAAGGCAGCAAATCTCTACCTAGCAACTATCGCCCTATCAGCCTAACCTCAGTCGTATGCAAAATGCTAGAGACAATCATACGAGATAAACTTACAAATCACTTAGAGGAAAACAACTTACTTAGAGACACTCAACACGGTTTTCGTAATAAACGCTCTTGCCTAACGAACCTATTAGACTTTTTAAATGACATTTTCAATGAATATGATAAGAGTAAAGCAGTAGACATAATTTATCTAGATTTCCAAAAGGCCTTTGACAAAGTTCCCCATAAACGCTTAATATCTAAACTAAAATCACACAGAATCCAAGGCGATACCGTAAGATGGATAGAGAACTGGCTAAGAAACCGAAAACAACGCGTGGTAATAAATGGAAAATCTTCTAGTTGGACAGGCGTTACAAGCGGGGTGCCACAGGGGTCAGTTTTAGGTCCAATCCTATTCCTAGTTTACATAAACGACATAGACGAAGGCCTCTCATGCATAATATCGAAGTTTGCCGATGACACCAAAATTGCAAATACAGTACTCACTAACGCACAGACTAAAGAAATGCAAGATAATCTCGATAAATTGTCAAATTGGGCGAAAACTTGGCAAATGTCCTTCAATTCAGATAAATGTAAAGTGCTCCACATCGGACATCATAACATAGCAGCAAACTACTCGTTAAATGGTAAGCAACTTAAAAGCGTGGATCGAGAGACAGACTTAGGGATAACAGTATCAAGTAACCTAAAACCCAGTCAGCAGTGTACGGAAGTAATTAAGAAAGCAAATAAAATTATCGGCTTTATCGGCAGAGCATTCGAGTATAAATCTAAAGACACAATCCTCACTTTGTATAATTCCTTGGTCCGTCCCCTTATGGAGTATTGTGTTCAAGCCTGGTGCCCGTATTACCAGAAAGATATAGCAAAATTGGAACGAGTCCAACGTAGAGTTACTAAAATGATACCAAGTCTGAGAAATAAAACTTACGATGAGCGGCTAAGCGAATTAAATCTATTCCCATTGACACAACGTAGACTGAGAGGTGACTTAATCCAGGTATTTAAAATAATCAAAGGCATTGATAATATGGACTGCAACAAATATTTCACTATTGATCAATCAAACTACACGAGAGGAAACGGCTGCAAAATCATAGGCAAATCTTTTAACTCGCACGAATCAAAGAATTTCTTTTTTAACAGAGTCGTCAACTTATGGAATGGGCTTCCCCGTAACGTAATTGACTGTAACACCGTAGACAGCTTCAAACGTCGCTTAGATAAACACCTTGCGTCTAATCCCCGACTTACAATGTTTACTAATGAATAATTTTTGCCCATTACAGGTGGCAAGTTTGCCAAATTTCACCTACTTTCTATCTTTCCTATAAAAAAATTTCCTTGTGGAGTATTTCTGCCAACCCCACAAGGTTCCCATTCCTGACTTTATTTCCTGTACGGCTCAGGCCGGAGGGAGTGGAGGGTGGGGAGAGAGCCTTCTACTTTGCTATCCTTACCTACGACTATCACTGGGGAGTAATTCATTCTCTACCAGTAACCTTCTAATCAGGTCACCTCGTTTGGACCGTAAGGTCTGTTGTGGTCTGTGTTTCTATGTAACTCTATGTAACTCTCTCTCTCTCTCTCTCTCTCTCTCTCTCTCTCTCTCTCTCAAGTTCTCAAAGCAGTATATTGAGGCTGAGAAGAAAGCCCAAAGGATGTTAGGGTACATAAAGCGACAGTTTGGATACCGGAACAAGGAGATAGTACTTTGTCTGTACAATTCCCTTGTCCGACCGCACCTGGAGTATGCAGTCCAGTTTTGGAGTCCTTCTTACCGAAAGGATATCGCTAGATTGGAACGAGTGCAAGCCAGGGCAACCAAACTTATACCCTCTCTTAGACACAAGAGCTATAAAGAGCGGTTGGTAGAACTCGATCTGTTCTCTTTGGAAACCCGGAGACTGCGTGGTCAGCTTATCGAAGTGTATAAAATACTACGAGGCTTTGACAATGTAGACTACAGGGACATTTTCCAACTCAGTGAGGGCACAACCAGGAATCATGGCTACAAACTTGAACTGAAGCGATACAACCGTGATCTGTGTGGTAAGTTCTTTACATACAGCATCTGCGGTACTTGGAACGCGCTTCCTGCTGATGTGGTCAACAGCAACTCTGTGGATCAGTTCAAGTCCAGATTAGACAAAGCCTTAAACCACCGTCTAGGTGTTTAAGCCGTTGTGCGAGTGTTCCTTGATGGTTTCACATGACACATTCGAGGACGGTCGCCTGCTTGCGCAACTAAACCCACAGGTACCCTCTTTGTATGGATCGTAAGGTCCCCTAGGGTACTTCTTTTCCTTGTAACTCCTTGTAACTCTCTCTCTCTCTCTCTCTCTCTCTCTCTCTCTCTCTCTCTCTCTCTCTCTCTCTCTCTCTTCCACAAAGATAGAGAGGACAGAGGGGGTGGTGGTGTGCTGTTGTATGTAAAGAACTCCATCAAATCGATGACCTGCAACATCACATCGAACCACGAGCTCCTTGGAGTTGACCTAGAAATAGGCACTGCAAAATACAGAACCCTGCTGCTTTATAGACCCCCTGGACAACTCAGTGAGATGGACAGGGACCTATACCAGTTGCTGGGTGAACTAGTGGACGGCAGGGTGTGCATCCTTATGGGGGACTTCAACACACATGTTGACTGGGAAACCAGAGAGCCCTCTGCCGAGAACACACCACTCTTGGAGTTTGTAAATGATGAATTCCTCACTCAATGGGTAAGGGAGCCAACAAGAGGTGCTAACATACTCGACTTGGTCCTCACCTCAGAGGATTGACATCATTCAAGACCTCTCTGTAAACGAAATAGGTGGTAGCGACCACAAGCTTATAAGATTTTCAGTTAAAGTCCCTAATATGGAGTCCGTGACCCCGGTGCATAGAAAATTAGACATGGGGAGAGCGAACTTTGCAGGTCTTCGTGAAAGTGTTGCTGAAATGGAACTAGAGGAGGGAGAGAGTGCTGATGATCTGTGGAGGTCATTCTTGTTTTCCTTCATGGAACTTCAGTCTCGCTTTATTCCTCTGAAGGGAACAGGTCAGAAGTTCATTCAACCTAAGTGGTTTAATCGGGAAATCCGTAACCTACTAAGGGAGAGGAGAACTGCGTATCGTCGAGCGAAGACATCTGGGGACTTTGACGGTCATAGAAGACTGAATCGAAACGTGAAGTCCAAAATAAGGGCGGCTAAGCGTGCTGAGGAGGTCCGTGTGGCTAGACTCTGCAAAGAGAACCCCAAGGAGTTTTTCAGTTATGTGAATGGCCGTAAACCAATCCGACGCAGGATCGGTCCCTTGGTGAATGAGGATGGAGCATTGATGCACTCTGATGCAGAAAATGCTAACCTCTTAAATGAGTATTTCTCTTCAGTGTTCTCTGAGGAGAGTGGTCCCATTCCCGAACCTTTGGACTCCTTCAGTGAGAAGTTGGAGTCAATGGTCTTCACCCAAGAAGAAATCGAGAGAAAAATAATCGAATTAAAAGCAAACAAGTCCCCCGGTCCGGATGGGTTCTTACCTAGAGTGCTGAAAGAAGTGCATGGTGAAGTATCACGGCACCTGTGCATGGTCTTCAACAGGGTAATCCAGACTGGATGCGTTCCTAGAGACTGGCGTGAGGCAGAGGTGACTCCTATCTTCAAGAAGGGAGATGCTAGCCAACCGTCAAACTACAGACCCATCAGTTTAACCTCGATAGTCTGTAAACTCATGGAGAGCATCATGGTGGACAAAATAACAGCACACTTAGAATCAAATTTGCTACTGAGGGGTTCCCAGCATGGGTTCCGGCAGCACCGGTCATGCCTCACAAATCTGGTGGAATTCTTCCATTTTGTTTTCAGTGAGCATGATCGGGATAAAGCGGTCGATGTTGTCTACTTAGACTTTCAGAAAGCCTTTGATAAGGTACCCCACCGCCGCCTCCTTCGGAAAGTGCGTGCACTGGGCATAGACGGAAATGTGGCAAATTGGATAGAGAACTGGCTAAGTGACAGACGGCAGCGGGTGGTAGTGAATGGACAGGCTTCAGAGTGGGTGCCCGTTACTAGCGGCGTTCCCCAAGGTTCTGTTCTGGGACCACTACTGTTTATCATCTATGTTAATGACGTGGATGGTGACATGGTTGCCAAGATTTCCAAATTCGCCGATGATACTAAGCTTGGTATGAATGTCGCGAAAGAAGGAAATACTACCCGCTTACAAGAAGATCTTAGAAGATCGGGGAGTGGTCTGACACGTGGCAAATGCCATTTAACGTGAACAAATGCAAAGTTATGCATATAGGCCACAGAAACCCCCGAACGAGAGTATAACCTTAAGGGCAATGCTCTCGTAAGCACTGATACTGAGAAAGACTTGGGTGTAACTATCACCAGTGACCTCAAGTTCTCAAAAGCAGTGTATTGAGGCTGAGAAGAAAGCCCAAAGGATGTTAGGGTACATAAAGCGACAGTTTGGATACCGAACAAGGAGATAGTACTTTGTTGTACAATTCCCTTGTCCGACCGCACCTGGAGTATGCAGTCCAGTTTTGGAGTCCTTTATACCGAAAGGATATCGCGAGATTGGAACGAGTGCAAGCCAGGGCAACCAAACTTATACCCTCTCTTAGACACAAGAGCTATAAAGATCGGTTGGTAGAACTCGACCTGTTCTCTTTGGAAACCCGGAGACTGCGTGGTCAGCTTATCGAAGTGTGTTTAAAATACTACGAGGCTTGACCAATGTAGACTACAGGGACATTTTCCAACTCAGTGAGGGCACAACCAGGAATCATGGCTACAAACTTGAACTGAAGCGATACAACCGTGATCTGTGTGGTAAGTTCTTTACATACAGCATCTGCGGTACTTGGAACGCGCTTCCTGCTGATGTAGTCAACAGCAACTCTGTGGATCAGTGTCAAGTCCAGATTAGAGCAAAGCCTTAAATCATCCGTCTAGGTGTTTAAGCCGTTGTGCGAGTGTTCCTTGATGGTTTCACACATGACACATTCGAGGACGGTCTCCTACTTGCGCAACTAAACCCACAGGTACCCTCTTTGTATGGTATCGTAAGGTCTTCTAGGGTACTTCTTTTCCTTGTAACTCCTTGTAACTCTCTCTCTCTCTCTCTGTCTCTCTCTCTCTCTCTCTCTCGTCTCTCTCTCGTCTCTCTCTCTCTTCTCTCTCTCTCTCTCTCTCTCTCTCTCGTCGACAACCACCTTGCCGTCGGTGAGAGAGCTTGTGTGATCTGTTTGAAAGTTTTGCTAGCTATGGCTGGGGGACATTTAGTCCATTTGGGTTACCCGTGCCAGAAAGGTAGCGTTATTAGGATCTTGACTAAGAGTTGTCAAATCTTCATGTTAATATTAAGTTTCTCAACTGCTCTTCAACTGTCCTAACAAAAAAAATACAAAAAAAAATCTTCATCACTTTCGATATAAGTTTTTATTGTTAAGGACTCTCACCAGCTACCTTATGCCGTGTGAGAAGGAGGCTTTGGAACCTCCTAATACAACGCCTTTTAACGCTCACAGGTTTCGAAAGGGCTGAGATTGAAGGGATCTCAGGGCGTGTGGGGTACGAGTAATGGAGATGCCTCAGGACCCCCGTAGGTATTCTCTTAGATTAATAAGCCTGACCAGCT